>CAJNIZ010043859.1:310117-321850 GCA_905231905.1 Symbiodinium pilosum
GGTTATCGTGTTTTTTTTTTTTTTTTTTCCGGGGCTATAGTCCATTATCTAATTCAGGGTCCCTCATAGCAAAGCTCGGAGCCTGACAGGATTACAAGACTTGGTCTGCACTTTCCCAGCGAAACTGGTGAGAGGCTTCGGCTTCAGGAAGTGGGCATGGGCGAGTGGAAGGGATGACATTTCGTTACACTCATTCTGATAGTGTCCTCGCCAAGCTTTTGGTTATGCTGACAGCGCCACTTCCCGCCCCGGCCCGTGTTTCATCTTACTGGGGGTTCAGCAGGGAATAAGGCATATGTTTCATGGGGATTAGATAGGGATTAAATTCCCTTATTCCCTACTAAGCCACCTACGCGGCGGAGGCAAAAGTCTTGACCGAGGGAAAGGGGAGCTTTCACCTAATCCTCAGGTTCCATTTTTCAGGGGCCGACTTCTTAGATGTCGACATGAGGTATCTACCCCTTCTGCCCCTACATCTTCCCCCGTGCTCCTCGATATAGCCACATACCCTACATATCCCTATGGTGCCCCGAATATTTATCCTAGTTTGTCTTAGACGCAGGTCGCCCTGCGAGAAGATGAACTTGATGTACAGGAATCGGAACAGGAATTTGTCCAATATTTGCATAACGGTATACTTGTAAGATCTTGTAAGCATGAACAAACACATACATGTATATATATATATATACACGGATATACGTATCTACTGGAGTATTTCTGCGCGCATAGGAGCCTTTTTTCATGGCATGTTGACATGATGACACTTGCCATTAACTTTTCTCAGATTCTTGTGACTACTTCGAGAGAAATAGAAGTTTCCAGAATCAGTACCGGTGGTGAGTCCCCACGACGAGCGAATTCGCAGTTCCCCTGCAGATGCACACCAGCCTGCGATCGGCTAAGGGTGGCTATCCATGCCGCAACCCAGTCGAAGCCAAAAGATCAGCCGGAGCCCTATGGTTGAGCAAGGTTATCCAAAGCTTTTTAGGACTTAAGATCTAGGAGTTTCCCTAAACAGGGGGACCCCAAAACATACTACAATCCGTAGTATAGGGACCCACAAAAGGGGACCCCAATTGTGGACCCCCAGATCTACCTTTTGCATGCAGGTCCTGTTAGGCTAAATAAAGGTTGGGTTCCCTTCTATACTTCCATATCCCCATGAGGGAGTTTGTCAAAAGGTTTCGGGTCTGGGGTTCCCTAGCATGATATGGCCCCAAATGTTTAGGGTACTCTAGTGACTATGATTGACAACTCCTCACATGAATCCAGAGGGGTTGGATTTCCATTTGGTGATGCTCCAGGCAGTAGGGGGCCAAAGGATCGCAATTTAGTTTTGGGGTAGGTAGTGGTATGTGTTATGCAAAATTTGTTGCTTACGTGGGTTACAGGGGTATAACGATAACATCTCTATACAACCCCTTTTAACCCCTATAGTTCTACACCTATATATCCCTATATAACCCCATATAAACCCACATAACACTATAGTTCTACACCTATGTATCCCTATAGCTCCTACAAGGGGGATAATCCTCTCAAGTGCCTCTTTGGGCTTTTCTACAGCTCCAAATGATCTAGAGTCCAAACTCTCTAAGAGGGGTTAATGGGGGTTATATAGGGGGCCATTGTAGGGGTTATTAATGAAGGGGGATACTTGGAGTTTAGACTATGGCTCAAGTAGATTGTGCTGAAAACGGTCAGCACCAAAAGATGTAGTCTTAAAGTGTATGAGGTGTCTGAGGGTGTATGAGGGTGCCTCATGCAGACCCTGTAAAAGGAGATGCCGTGCAGTCGCCAGACGCACAGTTCCCCTACAAAGATGCGCCCGCCGGTAGTCGAAGAAGACGGTGTACAGCTTGTGGAGTGTGGAGGTATCAGTTTTGGAACCTGCAGTAGACTATATATAAGTACGAAGCAGTGTGGCTTAGCAAAACAGTGCAGAACAAGCTAGCACTCGCATACGGGACAACGGAGACAGGTTGCATCAAAGAATGCCAGTGTTGCTCATCCCCGCTCCATGTAGCACAAGCCCCGAAAGCAACCCCTTTAAGTGTGAATGAGAAAAACCTTAGCAGGCGAGCTGCTATCGCCAGCGTGATGGCTACGCTGCCTGATTCTTAGAGCGAATTCAGCACAAAATGTGGCATCATGATGTAAGGAGACAGACAAGGACAGTCGCAACTAGCCCTTGTGGGATCCTTATCAAGGCGAAACCATCCTTCAGATTTATCAGCCATCGACTGTCTGAGCAGGACCCTTAACTTATCCAGGAGCTACATGATCTGAGCCTCCATGGTCCTCCAATCCATGCTCTAATTTGCCTGAGTGAGTTTCACGAGAATGGAAGACCATCGACTACCCTCATTCTTGTGGAATTTTGACACGCTGAAACTTTTTTTTTGACGAGCTTGTTTCGCTTTCCACGCATACCAGGCACATCGGCATCTATGCCTTTTGAGCCCAAACTGAAAGGTTCCAAAGACTGCGAAACTGTGTCATCTACCAACCATGCGCGCCGTCGCTAGGTATGCAGTGAGATGTTTTGCGCAATAGGCTGGGACATCCGGGACGCTGTCTCCCATTCATTCCACAGGGAATTATAGAGAATGAATCCCCGTTCGCAGTAATTTCCTAGGTCTGATTGCGGTCTTCGCTGCGTTCGGCTGTTGCTGTACAAGTTGTGTTTGGTTTTCCACTTGACCCGCCCAACGCCACGTGCTTCTTTAATTTGGCCCCAGTTGTTCTTGTTGTAGTTTGGCGAGATTGGTATTTCTCAAGAAAATCCACCAAACCCCTAGAAGTATCCAAAAACGGGGCCGTGATTCTGAGAATTCCTCCCTCGAAGACCTACGGCTAATACCAAAAACATGTCGGATCCCGAGTATCTTATACACATGGAACTGCTGGCGATGTTCTGGCCCATCATTTTCCGTGATAGTGCCATTACCACTATTACTACCGCTACTATTACCCCTACTGTTACTACTATTATTACCGTTAGTACTGTTAAGATTGTTTCTTCTATGACGGTATCAACCAGGGAATTGTTTCAGCGGAGGTCTAACTTCGACCAGCTCTGCGTTGTTTGGTCGAACTTCTACAGCAAGGCTCGGTTCTTATCTCAAGGTTTTAGTAGGGAATAAGGGGATGGACTATATGGGGATTACATGGGGCCAGTAAGTTAGAAGGGTCCATGGACCTCTAAGGCTGCTAGGAGGGCTTGGAGGGAAGAGGGTACCAGAGCCTCAACAGAAGAGGGGCAAAGAAGGCTGAACCTGTCCGTGCCATGATCCACAGTTTCGAACAAGTGTCAGCATTGGGGGCTCCAGGCTGGCTACGTCCTGTGGATCAAATCTTGAGACCTGTTCATGGCAAAGGGATACTGGGCAGATTTAGGGCTCCGTGTTGTAGATTCTGTTGCAAGTACAACTGTCAACCATATCTATGGTTACCCCATCCTTCAGCCAAAGCATCCTGCTGGACATTTCGACGCTGTAATGGGAAGCAGAATTCAGCTTTGACCTTCGTGTCAGAAAGGGACCGTCTGCTGGGACATTTACATGAGGCACCACCATCACCTCTTTCAGGGGGAAGGGAGATTGGGATCAGTTTCGTCATTTGAAAGCTGCATCTAATCACACAAAAGTAAAGACAACATCCCTACATCTTGCTAGAGCGCTGGGGAGGCTTTTGCTGGCAAATTTCACAAGCCTCAGGAGGAACGGCCAAAACCCTTTGATGAACTCAACAGGTGATTAGGTAGAGTCCGTCACCTACAAACATGCCGCCTGTGCTTTGTCTGTAGCGGGGGCTCGCAGCAGAGCCGCACCACGAAACAGTGGCAACCTAGTTGGCAAGAATTGCTACAGTGGCTATTTCAGATTTCTGGCCATAACAGCTACGCAGCTGTTATCATAAGAATGGCACGTGGCATTGTTGGCTATCCACCCTATGCTTGTGTCAGGCGGAGGTGTCACCGGCACTTCTCTCGCAACGGCCGTTGCTGCGCCGAACCCAGGTCCTATTCCACACAGCTAAGTACCCAGACCTTCCTAGTACCTTTTAATTGGGGATATATGGCCCCTAATACTGGGAACTAAAGCCTACTAGAGGGTAGGTGGAGGGTCTAGGTAGGTGCGCCGCTTGAAAGTTGAGATATTGCTCGAGTAATGGATGGCTGGCCTCGGAGCTATGAAGAACGAATTGTCCTAGGCGTTCAGGTTTCGTCTTCTGATTATGACAAAGTCCGTAGCAACTTCGCTTTTTGGTATACACGCTGTCCAAAGTTTATTCTCCAGAATCGCCGAGCGTTGTCACATGTAGGCAGAAACTCCGCTGTGAGAGTCCCGAAAGCAGGCCATGCATGTCAAACACAGGGCCTCGCGCAAGAGGCAACAGAAACAACTTGAACTTTGTAAGAGATGTCCCGAGCCAAGTACAGTGTAAAGCTGCCTAGCCTTCAGCAAGGATGGATCCGACAAATCCCGCGCACAACGTTGCACATCCTCAGGTAGGGACCCGAGAATTGCAGCTGAAGTTGCTGTTTTAGAGATTTCTTTTGCGTCTAGATTTCTGCCTGCTCCTCCAGGAGGCTGACAGGGTACATGTCTGGCGCGACAAGACATGTTGTAGTGCTCAGAAAGGTCTTTTGATTGAGGTCCTTGTTACACTGCATTCAGGAGCATTGTATCGTCACAGCCTCGCACACCCCCATCTGTTCGTTATGCAACTCTACAGGACTTCAACCTCGCGCTTGCCCAATGCGCAATTCTTGTCGAAAAAACAGTTGCTTTGCTTTGGAAGTAATCACGTGTGTGGGGTTGTTTGGGGATGCAGGTCTTCACAGGGGCCAGCAGGACCGGATAAGCCCAAGACCAGCTTTTGTCGCGCCCCCAAAAGGTCCATGCACATATATGTTCTATATAGTAACGAGTTCCCATATCACTACTTTGGGGCACAGCACGGACCCTGCCTTCAGGCTCTTGCCACCGAAATGGCTGCAGTTCGCCATATTGCTGGTATGCAAGGGGGTGAACTTGAGGCACTGTAGAGTAATGCCCTAAAACTTCTGAAGTTGCGTAATGAGGTGACCTGTACCAAGGTTTCTTAATAGTTGCGGTGGTTCACTGCCAGAATCCCGGGATGATACCGCATGATCTTACATATCCCCAGGCAAGGTCCCCCAAGTTTGAGATGAGACGACATATCTTTGCTGGGATGGACTGCCGATAAATCCAAATGAAACCCTAACCGCAAGCTCTAAGTTGAAACCCTAGATGCTTTAGGCGCTCTAAACATCTAAAAGCAGTAGTGCCCTCAACACCCTTTAGGCCCCACAAGCCTTGTAGACCGTAAACACATGAAATCCTGAACCCCTTAATCCCTCAACCTTAGCCCCGTAAATCTTTCAGTGATCTTAAATACTTGCAGCCCTAAATCCCTCAATCCCTCAACCTTAAAACCGTGCTTCAACGCGCAGATCTTCGACTGCTCACAGCTGGTGTCGCTGGCGAGGTACGGGTTGCTTCCATGTCGGGAAAAGCTAGATCCAAACAGTACCCTGACGATCCCAAATGTGTAAATGCTACTTATGGCTTTAAAGTCTTTAAACCCTAAACCTTTATAAACCCTAAAGCTTATACATAACATCTACTTCGGGCTTCCGGGATCCCTTGGATGGGCATGTGCAAGCATTAGCGGTCCTTTTTGGGGGGACTACATAACAAGGACCCCTGTATTGGACCCCCCCCCCAGATCTCTGTACTTTCTGCGGCATCCATGTGAGATTAACGGAAAAAGGCCAACCATCTGTTTCTCCCATTGTTCAAGGCTCCGAGTAGCCAGGAGCAGCTTTTTTCACGTTTCCAACATGTTGTTCTGGTGCATACTGGTACATTTAGCATCCTTCCAGTGTAGTCGAAGGTATACAGCCCATGTGCTTCCCGCACATATCTAGTTGGTATGCCGAGTCTCGAAGTAGCCTCATATTTGAGTGCTTCCGTTGCAGTTGTCTGAAGCCTTGTGGTTTTCATGATGTGCCAAATGTTGCCCAAAAGTCACAGCATTGATAGCTTCATGCGTGCTTCAGCCTTCAAAGTGCAGCAGCTGCAAGACTCAGTAGTTTTAAATAGAGGTTATATAAGGGTTAAACAGGGGTTCTAGGGGGTATATAAGGATTTATGGCTTCCATTCGCAGACGACTTCTTGGATCGTGCGTTCGTGCTTGCCCAAGCTTCAGAGCACTTCAAACTTCAAAGACTGTGCGTGCCTTAGTCCACAGAAAAAGGTCTACCAAGACCATTCCAGTAATCTTGGTTTCAGGCTATAGGCTATAAGGCCCCTCATAGTGGGTACTTGAGATGTACTTAGGTGCTAGTAGAAAGCAGTTGGAGGGCTTCGGTAGACATAGCTTGTACCAGACGAGCATTCTAACTACCCTTTACGTTTGCGGCGCAGCCACTGGCCTCATCGTTATTCTGTAGCAATTGCTTAAGGTAGCATGTCTGGTTCTCTTCCCCATACTTCCAGGCCCAGACCCTCCATCTACCCTCCATATACCTTAAACAGGGACCATATACCCCTATTTAAAGGGTACAAGGAGGGTCCTGGCTGACAGGTTCCCGGATCCTTCTTTACAGTGATATTTCGAACCAGGGCTCCAAAAGACAGATGAATGGGATTCCATGTCAGAGCTATGCTCTGCTTTGGATGCGCAGGCTCAACGTGGAGGTATCCCTAAATCGCCACATTGTGTATATGAGCCATAGTCTACACTCCCTAAAGGGGGCTTATATAGGGGATTATATAGCGAACTACCATTGGGGTCATTAAGGGGGATACAAGGAGTTTAGATTCTAGCTCATATGGACCCATACTATAGGGAATTCAGGAAACGGGAAAAAAGTTCCGAGTGCCTGCACCGGCTTTGCTCTGCGCAGGTCAAGCAACTTCTTCGGACCGTGAGGGGCCTATAGTCCTCCTTCAGTAGAAGGAATATGGCTTTGGGTATATTATAATAAGATCCCCATATACCCGATATTCTATCTACTTAACCTAAGGGGGACCATATTGCTTTGGCAGTCTTTGCAAAAGGATTAAGCATTGGGGTTGTGGGTTTGAAGTTTAGGAATACGCAGTGGTTCCTGGTATACTGTACCAGGCTTACCCCGCATTTGCGTTTCTTATTATCATGAAATTGCCGGATTCATGGTGCCAATCCTGGATAAGCAAATTGGTTCTCGCAATACGATGACTTTCCGTGGTGGCCCTGGTGGGGCGCAGCGTGTTTCAGACCTTCTCTGCTTTGCTGGCAGTCTGGCAGCCGCACGCTCTGCAAAAAAAGAAGGTCTGTGTCTCTGATGTGTTCCCGTTAGGGAATGAAGCATGGTTTTAAAGCTGGCTGTTGTATACACTACGGTTGGTGATAGGCCGGTGAGTCCGGTGAGAATGGCTTTTGTGTGGAAAGCATATGAGCTTTGCTTGCTGACCTCAGGGTCCTTCGAACGAGCAATGCAGGCGTTTCAGAAATACAGTAAGAAAGAGGAAACGCACATTAGCAGCCTTTTTTTCACCCATGGGATTAGAGTGGTCAAAGGACAGCATGATTCGGATCTGAACTAATCTTCGGAGGTCCTTGCTTGAGCTCTTTGCATCTAGCTTCATTTTGCAAGAAAACATGCTGACACGTTCCAGGATTTCATCCATCGGCCAACAGACAAACCACTCAAGCCCAGAAATGAGTGGGGGAAGGTTATAGTTCAATCTTGCAGCACTTGGGGGACAGCAGACTCTAGAACCTATCCCCGCTCCAATCCCTAAGACCCAGTCATCCAAAGAAAGCCCATACCTGGATCCCAAAGTAGCCAACATAATTTCCCAAAACCAACCCAAATGACAAATTGCAAGTATTCTACATCCTTAAGGGGGCCAGGTAGGTCGTTGATCAAAACATCCGCACTTTGGAGCTTGACTCCAAGCACAACCCCAAAGTACTTCCCCACCCCTAAGCCCTAAGTCGTAGACACCAAAGCCCAGCTCCGGAAGCCAAAGCCCTGAGCCACTACCTTCAGTACCCAATCTACACATGGTAAAGGCAATATTTTGCTATCTTTTACCTTTTTTAAAGGGTCTAGGTTGCTCTAGCTAGTGCTTTTAGAACAGTTCCTAAGCCCCTTTGCCCCTCTGCGGCTCCGTGGCCATGGCGGAGAAGTCTCAGAAAGCAAAAGCTGCAGCCAAGCAGGCCATTCAGGTTGATGATGAATGGGATAATTGAAAATAAAATGGAAACTACTATATAATAGGGTATATATTGGGGTTATACAGGGGTTATCAAATGGTTTTTTTAAACGAAAGTGGCTTATGTTATCGGTTGTAGGAGGGGGTTTAGAGGTTTTAGGGTTAAGGGACCCGGCTTGTTGCTTTAGATATCCACTCACCAGAAATCGTGAGTCTACAACTTATATTATATATTGGGATAATGGAAAATAAAATGGAAACTACTATATTACAATAGGGTACATATTGGGGTTATACAGGGGTTATATTAGGTTATATTCGGTGACCCAATCTCCGAGATATGAAGCCGCAGTGTTCTTTGCGGGCCCAGACAGCCAAAGTGTAGGGAGCCCACAGCGTTGCACAGCAATAAATGGGGGTTTCCCAAAATTAGGGGTACCTTTTTGGGGTTCCCATAATAAGGACTATAGTATTTTAGGGTCTATGTTGGGGTTCCCCTATTTAGGGAAAGTACCAAATCAAACTTGCAGTTGCAACCTCCTCTACTAAGCGCGAGCTCCACATAAACATCCCAAAGGGGTAGTGGAAAAGACAATGGAAACTACTATAGTATATTGGTGCTATATAGGGATCATGGAAAAGAAAATGGAAACTACTATAGTATAGTTTTCCTGTCTACATGGCTCTACTCCAACACAGAGGCCCAACCCCCTCAAGCCGACCAGGATCCATCCTTATTGAGCCATCCGGACCCCTGTGTCCCTGTGCAGGACTACCTCAGACTGTTTGACAGGCCAAACTGGCCCTAAAACTCAAAGCTAGCACAACCCTGCTAAACCCTGCAGACCCCAAACCCTAAGATCCTAGACCCCAAGCCCCTTAAACACGCTACACTCCCAAACCCCAAAATCCTAAAACCCTATAGGACCAAAACCCGCAGGCGGCTGTCTCCGCGGCGAAGGTCACTGAGCAGCGCGTGGGTGGCGAGGCAAGCTCAACTCGCAACATCATGTAAGCTATAGTCTAAATTCCCTAAAGGGGGTTTAGACAGGGGACTATATATGGGACTACTATAGGGGTTATTAAGGGGGATACTAGGAGTTTAGATTATAGCTCATGTGAGCTGCCGTCACAAAGGGGTCGATTGGGTTTAGGGACTTATGGTTTAGGGGTTATAGGGTTTACGGGGTCATAGGGTGTAACTATGGGGTGTGTAGGGTTTGGGGTCTTGGGACATGTTTCCCCAAAAATGGAGATTAACCTGGAAAAGAACATGGAACATGAAATGATAAGACATGCGAGATTACTGGGATCATATGTTGTATGTGATGGAGACTCTGCAGGGGTTGAGCAGGGCAGTCTGCTTGGAATCTGTTTGTCTGGTCCTACGTGGTTCATGACCAAGTCACATGCAACTTTAGAAGTTAGGCAGTTTTGTCCTTTTTGCTGTCGCATGAGAATGTCTGATAGTCGTGCTAGTACTGTTGGTACTGAATATACCGTTGTCCGAAATTCGCAACATGGAGGACATGAAACAATGCAACGCCACTTCCGATCAACAAGCACTGTGCCTTGAGCCAGAAACACATGCATGCGAGAATGCTGAATGCGCGAAAGACAGAATACCAGGGGCTCTTGATCCTTGCTGCAATTACCATTGCCGAGCAGCCATGCAGTTTCTGTGGCTAGCTCATCACAGCGCTTGTTGATGCGAACTGCCAGGTTTCCTAGGCTTACAGGAGGGCCTCTCATTCGTGAGCACAGGATGTTGCGGGCTAGATTGCATGAAGTTGCTGTGCTTACTTGCCAGCAGTTGCTTGGTGGTATGGTGTATTATGAAAACAGAGATACCCCCACAAACCCTTGGAGGGTGCAGGGGTCATGACAGGATTTCAGGGGCGCTCAGCCTAAGAAGTTCATAGGCCCTAAACCCTAAGCCCTAAACCTATTTTGAGAAACTCCCATGTGGACAGCCTAGGCTCGGGGGAACCTGGGGTTGGTTATATAGGGATGATGGAAAAATGGAAACTACTAGATTACAAGAGGGTATATTTTGGGGTTTAGTCCCCTTAAGTAGATAGAATATGTTGTAGTATAGTGGGGAGGTACTGGGGGAGATGTTTTGTGAATTTTGTTCTTAAAATCATGGTCCCTTTGGCGGTGGCAATTATGGTAGAGCTCCTCTTTCTTTTCGCGGCTACCGAACTGTAACGTGGAAACCAAGCCCTAGACCCTGTACCCTAAACCTTAGCATTCCTAGGGATGTCCTGAGCGTAACTTTGAATTATGGCTTATTCTAATCTCAAACCCCGAATAAACAGAGCAAGTGATCTTTGGGGATGGTTCCTGTGCAGATGCACAACTGGCTAAACCAAGTTCCACTTGAATATGCAAAGGAGGCAAAGAGGAAGTTCACGCGGATCGATGCCTTCGAGGGCATCTATTCGCTCCTTGGCCTGCTGGATTATATGTCTTCATGAGGTTAGGGTTACCAAGGGACCATGATGGGTTGACAGGGGGTTCCCTCTGGTAGTTCCGCATAGCCCTTGATATGGTAGTTGCCCAAAATAGGGGGACCCCCAATATAGACCAAAATACTATAATCCTAATTATGGGGATCCCCAAAAAAGTACCCCTAATTTAGGGAAACCATGGGAAACCCCTGTATAACCAATGTCCACTAGGTATATGGGATATGTGGCTGTAGATCATTTTTGCCAAGGCCCTTAGCCTACCCAACAAATAGTGTTGCGGTTGGCAAAAATAAGTAGCGGTTTCCCAAAATTCAGGGTACATTTTTGGGTGTCCCTATACTAATGACTATAGTATATTGGGGTCTATATTGGGGTCCCCTCATTCTGGGAAAATTCCACATAAGTCGGGTATTCAACAAAAGTGCGTCAGCCTCTGAATGGGGCTGGACATGGTCGCCTCCGATCTTATCTGCCCCTGTAGCATAAATAGCCCCCCTTAAGTAGATAGAATATGACTTTGGGCCATATACCCCATACTCCATCTACTTAAGGGGGACTATATCCCCATGGACGCAAAGAAAGGAACCGGTTTCTGCACATTCCAAGTTCGCCATGGATATGCCAGGTTTTACCTTGAGACGTTGGCATTTCCAGAAATCAGGCGTTCCTCTTCCTTCAGGAGTTGCTCCCATAAGGGTTCTCGTCATAATGTCATTGGGTACACAAGGGGGCCGGCTTTTTGTTGGAAATTTTCCCCTGAACCTCAAACCATAAACCCTGAAGCAAACACCCTAAATCCCAAACCCAACTCGAATATCCTGTATCAGAACCCTACCTAGAAACATTAAAATCCTGTATCTCAAGCCCTACCTAAACCCTGAATATCCTGCATCCAAAGCCTAAACCCTAAACCCTAAACCCTAAACCCTAAGCCAGAAAGGTTAGCTGGAGGGAGCCCGAAGTGGTTGAGCACCAGGATCGCAAGCACAGGGTTCAGGGTTTAGGGGTTTAGGGTTTG
>CAJNIZ010043859.1:321950-338604 GCA_905231905.1 Symbiodinium pilosum
GACACATCAGAGGCCTCCGCGACTCTGCAAGACATATAGGAGGCTTAAGTAGAAGAATGGCCCAATACGTCGAACCCTGTTGGAGCGGTGATGTATCCAAGGTTCCTCTCCCTGGACGAGCCCTGTGCAGTGCTCTTCGGCAGCTCTTTGCACCACTCCGCGAGGCATGCGCAGCATGGCAGCACACAGCCGCGGAAGGGTTTAGGGATTAAGGGTTTAGGGGTGCAGGGTTACGGTTTAAGATGTATACCGGGATAATACAGAGATTCTTCACAGCTCTTGGTAAGTGGGTTTGGGTAATCTAGCATAATACCCACCCTCTACTAGCCCTCTACCGACCACCCCGGGTGCCTGGATCCCGTTTATCATCAGTATTCATGGCATCTGCCCCTCTCCGGTGCCCCACCTTTGGCAAAGACTACGCAAACCTCAACTTTTGCATCAAGTCATTCTATGATAGTTCTATGAACCCATGAGCTAAAGGCGAACTGATTGTGCTTTGCATCCAGATGTCAGACTTGCTAAGCCTGGCACATCGTATCAGCATGCACCCCTCTCCGCTGCAGTAGGTGTTGCTTTGAATTATAAGTACCCTCTTTGCGGGTGTGCTGTTCATCACAAAACTGGATTAACCCGGCCAAACACCCCAAACAGCCCAACAGCACCTTGTAGGACCCATCCCAGATGGTGAAGTTTGGGATTCCGCATGCCCACCGCGCCTTGCGGAGATAACAAAAGAAGCGGCTGCTACAAGCTCCTCTCCTGACACATTGAAAGACCCAATAGCAGCTACAAGCAAGCTAGCCGCAAATTATTTTTGGAGTTTTCTTGGGGACCCAGTTCCGAGAAACATTTAACCTGGCCACTTGTATCCAACTGGCAGGTACTGAAAAGCATGGCTGATTTCAAACTCCACGCTTCCCCGAGCTCTTCAAGCATACCCCACGCCCCTCCATGCTGGATCTGTTAGATGTTGTGTATCTTTATAAGTCCTTACGTACCCTATGGAGTTTCTACGAATCCGTCTACCCCGCACTCCTGATTGTGTTGACCTGAGGCTGCTAGCAGCTCAATACCCAGACGCTTCAGATCGGCTGCAGGCGGGGAACGTTCCCTTTCCACATGCGGGTGCTTGTGTTTGACGATCCTTCATGCAGGATCCTCCTATTTGGTGTGGTACATAGACACCTCCAGCTTGGCACCTCGCCCATGTGGGCGGCGTGTCCAGCAGTCAAAGACGGGACGCCTTACCTGCCTGTTGTAGGGACCACTCAGCCGCATCTGCTTCACTTGGAAGAAGCTCCATGGCATCCCCTAGACTGGGATACATGTACACTCATTAGAGATCCCATGTCTGACCACGGCGTACGCTAATGTATTAAGATCCTGTGTTGGTAACAGGATCACGCAGTATACAGATACAGTCAACAGTGGCCATATACGCCGATGCTCCCAAAGGGTCTATGTAGCCATACGGGAATTTGGCCCCAAAGTAGTGATATGGAAGTCCTTTTGGGCCCTAAGTATGTACCGCATAGCCACCCTAAAGCCTAAAGCCTAAACCCTAATCCCTAAACCATATACCTACATGGACCATTGTGGCCATGTAGGAACAGTGATACATAGAAGTTTCCCGAAATAAGGGAACCCCAATATAGACCCCAAGATATTATAATCCTTATTATGGGGACCCCCAAAAAGGTAGCCCTAATTTGGGGAAACCCCCACATAGGTATGTGGACCTTTTGGGATTTGGTAGGCTCCAGACGCCCTGGAACTGTCGGCAGCTCTGAAGCTCGTGGAGAATGAGCAGGAGCCCTGTTACTGCTTTGCACCTAGGGTTAAGGTTTTAGGGGTTCAGGGTTTAAGGGGTTTAGGGGTTTAGGGGTTTAGGGTTTAAGGGTTTAGGGGTTTAGGGTTTGGGGGTTTAATGGTTTAGGGCTTGAGGTGTTTAGGGGTTTAGGGTTTAGGGGTTTAGCGCTGTCATTGCGAGAAGCTGCGGCAAAGGTGTCCATCACCCAGACCCCTGATTAATAAATCCCCCCAACCTGGGGCAAAGGTGTCCATCACCCAGACCCCTGATTAATAAATCCCCCCAACCTGGGGTCTTGTGTTTAGGATTTAGGGTTTCGGGTCTAGGGTTTAGGCGGATATAACCCAAGCCCGTGATTAATAAACCCCCTCCCGTCAATAGGGACAATAATAGGGATCCTAATAGTTGGGCCCTTGAAAGGAGGGGGTCTCTTCATCATGCGTCTACATTAGCCTGAACTGTAAGCTAGAGCGCTAGAGATGATGCAGGTTCTTCACCTCTGTCTTGCAATGCTTTTACGTTCACAGAGGGTAGTTGCTTTAAACAGACAAGCGACATTTGGCTGATGGGAGCTGCTGCGTCAATTTCGATGTTGGTTCGCACAATTTAGTGACTAGGGCTGACATCAAGGTACGTGCGGCGTGATTTGAAAGAGTCTAGTGGGCGGGGCTCTTTGTCAGAGCAAGAGGATGTTGTTGGGAAATCCAGGAGGGTTCGGAATACTGGGAGGCTTGGACTTGCAAGTTATGGCCAGTTATGTCGGGAGTTATGAGCAACCTCTTTGTGCAGGAAGCATCCGACTGGAGCCACAACACGCGCCTCAAGGCAGGCTAAGGAGAGATGTCCTCTAAGCAGTTATATGGGGATAATGGAAAATGGAATGGAAACTAGTATAGTATTTCGTGGTTATATGTGTATAATGGAAAAGAAAATGGAAACTACTATAGTATATTCGGGTTCTACAGGGATCACGGAAAACACACTAGAAACTACTATCAGCGTTTCGTCAGACGTTTCCCGAGTAGTGCGGATGGACGTTTGCCTTGTTCACTCATGCCTTTTGCCGTACGAAGCAAAGGCTGTCTTGTTTGTTTGTCCTACATACTTACCTTTGGTTACGCAGGAATGAAGGAACGGATCCTTATAGTAGACCCTATATAACCCATTATACTTCCATGTTCTTGTCCATTCCTTCATTATTCAAGCTAACCAAAGGTTTGTCCCATCACCTGTGATGCATAGACGTCAGGTGGCGCTTCAATCGGCTCATGTCTGCAGATCCCAAGGGCACTCGTAGCTTCTGGTCCAGAACCCCCTGTCTGGCATCTGACATTTGTTTATGTAGGGCCAATATGGGCTTTGTCCGTGGAAACGCCCGTGCATCACTCTTGCAAGCCCATGCAAACCCTAAAGCTTCAAGGCCTGAAATCCTCAACCTCGGGTCGGCAAAGGCCCTTGCACAAAAAGCGCATAAACATTAAACACTCAGCTAACATGTTTTCCGAAACACTTGTGCCAAACAGTGCCCCTAATTGACAGTTGATCCACTTGTTCCTATGCGAGATCCAGTTTCCACATCATTTCCAAATGCTTTTCCATCTAATTCTCCATTATTGTCGGGTGGTATCCCTAAACCCTCAACTCCAGCTTGTAGTTCCCCACTTTCTTTTCCATCATCCCTAGTAACCCTATACAAGCTCTACTCTACACTCTTAATACCCCCCTGAATCAGCCCTACAATGCTCCCCTATATATCCCCTGTCATTTACGGAGTTTAGACTATGTCATACAGTCCTGTTTTGAGACACGTCTCCCTGAGAGGCGATGGAGCGAATCCAGCGGGACAAGTTCCAGCGCTGCGAGGAGTTCCGTACCCCGGACGCCGATACAAAGACCTACTGCTGATCAAGGGAAACCTTGCAACACGATAAGTCCTAAAGTCCTCTAGGTGTAGCAAAATTAGTTTAGGGGCCCGAGGTGGTGCAAGACTGAAGATTTCCTTCCTCAATCCCGAAGCAAGGTCCAGGAAGCGTTGAATCCTACTTTTACCCCAGAACATAGTTCAAGGGAGAGGCATCATGCAGGGAAGAAGAATGTGGGCCCATGCTAGTGTGGCACCAGGCTTAGAGGATCCTCCAGCGAAGGACAAAGCTTCAGATAGGAGTTTGCAGCAGATTGGACAGCACTCTGATTCGGTATGTCAGGCTTATGTAGGTCGCCAATTCAAAATTGGGACCGAGCAGGCATGCCTACTGGCCTAGAAGTGGAACATCACTAAATTTATCACTAGTCTTCTTATTATCTTTACTACTAGTATCTATACTATTATTACCATTGTTTATTACTATTCGTACTTTACCATTATATGAGCAGGGCAGCGTTTGGTTGATCATGTCATTGCCACGAGGCAAAAAGCTAAAGGAGACTGGCGACCGAGATTTGGTGTGCCCTGGCCGCGTGTGCTGGCCGTTGCGACATTCGTTTATGCTCATACGCGTCATCATTGAAGAGCCTAAAAGCGGAGAATGGCGGATTCAATCGCTACATCAAATGATAGGACGCAATGGTATGCACTTTGACTTACAAGCAGCCGTTCTCCATCAGAAACAGGTAAGGCTGTCACAAGCGGCTTGTCTGTATCTGGAGCGTGTAGCAAGCAAAAGGTGGGAGAACGACGAGGACACCTTCTGGGGCTGCTTGGCTTATTTCAGGCACTGATCACTGAAGGCCCAGCCGTTAGGTACGACAACTTCAGCTAGGCCATGTTGAGAAGTATTCTGTCATGAGCATGCGTAAGTGAATTGGAGGACAATGATGGTTTCAGCCACTTCCCATCCTAGCTAAGGTTCCACCAAAGGACGTGGACAGAACCATTTGGGCAGCACCTCAGCTGGTTCAGAGAAGTGTGGAAGAGCGCGGCTTGAAAAGGGAAAGGGGAGTTCCTCGAAATGATGGGTCATGGGAAGATGATAAGGCTGTCACACCTGGTGGATCTTTGCCTGACTACTGTTGATGGACAATATCCTGAAACACTCTCAGTACCCTAAATCTTGGGAACTATGGTAGGTTCCTTGGTAACTATGGGTGATGCAGGATTCAGCCCATCAACAGTTCACTCGCCTTACTGCTGACTTCGGAGGAATCCTCATGGAAGTGCGGGCCAGCGTGCAGGATGAGACCGACTTCGCTTCCTGGCTGTTTCTTTGCTGCGCCTTGGTGATGAAGAATGGGTTGAGGGTTTGGGGTGCCCTTAAGGTATAAGACTATTCGTCATTTTCAGGTAAGCGAATTTGACCTGACCTTCGGGGCCCAGTCCTGCATGGGGGCCTTCTGTTCTGTAGTGACCCAAAGGCTATTACCAACAGATCTTCAAACAAGCGGTCTTCAATCCGGCCTTACACTCCTGATCAAGAACCCATGCCATCACTAGTTTCTCCCCACATATTCTTGGGGGGCGTGGGGGTGAACCCAACCCAAGCCGAGTAGAATTTTGACGGGTATACTGTGTCCCTCGCAATAAGTGGTCAGATCCAACGCTGCTATTTGTGCCGTAGCTTCCAAAAGATGCGCCTTATCTTGCTTGCTCGGTGCAATCACCTACAGACCAGTACTACCCAAGCAGATGCTCTGGCATGACAGTTCCCATGGCCCAATTCTGATTTGTGAAAGTTAGTCTCACACTGGCATCCGTAGAATTGGGAGTGTCCAAGCTTCTGAGTCGGTGCTTTAGTTAGCTGGTCCTGCTACCCAAATAACTGGCACCCGGTCCTCGAAATTTAGCTGTCCAAGCCGAAATGCCCCAAATGGTGAAAGCACAGGGCGATGTTTGGGATACTTTCCTTGGCTTCACATCATTGGCCTCCCAAGGTTCCCTTTAATTAGCCTTGATTAGGCACTGTATCCTTATATCACGTTTAGAGAGGGAACCTTGGGGGTTTTGGGGGGGGGGGGTACAGTCATAGGAGGACCCATGATCATAGCGCTGGATCTTCCAGGATGTAAAATCCTGGGCCCTCAAAAGTTGAACCACCCCAAAACAGCAGGATGCCTTAGCTACCACCGTACTTGCTGCTATACACATAAATACGTATGACCAGGAGCTGGAAATAAGGGAATATATTATATGGCGATTACATAGGGATCATATTCCCCGTGTTACCTGCCAAGAACCTAAAGCCGTAAACCCTAAAACCCTAAGCCCTCAACCCCTAAACCCTAGGCCCTAAACCCTAAGCCAAGCCCTAAACCCTAAGCCCTATACCCTTAAATCCTCAATCTTAAACCTTAAGCCCCTGAACCCTAAGCCCCTAGACCCTAAGCCCTAAACCCTTCAACCCTAAACCCTTAAACCCAAAGCCCTAGACCCTTGAACCATCTTAAACCCCAAGCCCTAAACCCTGAAACCATCTTAAACCCTAAGCCGCCCTAAGCCCTAAACCTTATACCGTTGAACCCTAAACCCAAGGGGCATCTCCCAACTTTTCTTGTCATTTCACACGGAAGGTCAGCTGGAAAGCGAGGCCGTGCGCTGGCCACCCGTAGAGTTGGTGGAGTGCAAGGCCACTACTTCAAGTATACTAAAGTCTAAACTCCTTAAGGGGGTTATATAAGGGTTCAGCGTTTAGGATTTAGAGGTAGTTCCCCAAAACGGGCTTCCGTTTTTGTAACCTTAGATATTAAAATTACGTGCAGTAATGTAGTTTATATGTGCTTAAAAAAAGGGCGCATGATTTCAAGAATAAGCCATGTGCACTATAGTCTAAACTCTTGAAAGGGGGCGGGGAGGGGGGTTTGTGTAGGGTTCAGGGTTTAGGGTCTAAACTCCTCCAAGCGCGCAATATGGGGGCTTATATAGGGGCGTGTACAGGGGGTTATATCGGGTTTAGGGTTTAGGTTTAATCTGTAAAGGTGTTTATAAAGGGCATTGTATAGTGGATTGCTATGGGGGTTATTTAGGGGGATGCTAGGAGTTTTTCACTATAGCTCATGTGGGGCTTTCAAAACTGTTCTCTTTGGGCAAGGTTCTTGTCTAAGATTCCAGTACACTGAACATATGAGGGAGGGATCCTTATTCCTGGAAATCATTGTTTTCTGTTTCGACTTTGATTGCCATGGAACCCTTGAGAAGGTCTTTCAATTTTCCTACGATCCTCATTTGCCCCAAGGGTTTTCAAGGGTAGCAATGCTTTGAGAAAAAGCGGTAAGGTGCTAAGTACTTGGAAAAGGGTTTCGGGGCAAGTGGTATGCAGGGTAGGGTCTTGGGGTGTATTACAATTTTCTGCATATGCGGGCTTACACATTGCCCCATGAAGCTCTGCGGGCTATGGCTGAAGTAGATGCACTTGAAGTTGTAGAGCCCCACATGTAGGAGGCCCAAGCTTTTTGCCAGAATTTTGGCACACTGGCACAAAGACAAGGATTAGATACGGCTGTGTGGGCATCCGTACGCCTTGCAAAGATGTATTTGAGTTTTACAACGTGCTCAACAAGTTGTCGTCATCACTTGTGCCAGGGGTTTGTGTATGGGACTACGCAAGGCAAAATGCCATACTTGAAGTGCGCAGTGGATGCAGAGCGCAGAAGCCAAGTGCGCGTCAGACTTAAGATGCATTGCTGGCGCAAGGATGACGGATCTGGAGAGAAGCAGGCAGCGCTCTCAGAGACTTTGTAAAGTAGGAGGGTATTTCTCGAGTTGAGGTTCTTGGTCCTTGTTTAGGGGCTTCCTATGCAAAGGATCCCGGCATTGCAACATGTAGACCTTCAACCCTGCAATGACCCGCAAAGGGTAGCAGTCTGAAAGGGAGGAACTCAGATACTGTACTTCAGACATCTGCAACTAGACAGCCCTGAAATACTTCATTAGCAAGACGGGTGCATAAGAGCTACTCCACTACAGGCATCATCATCATCACCATCATCATCATCATCACCATCACCATGACCATCATAAGTATCATCAAGTTTGCTTATCTCATGCATGCAGTTATGCCTGCGTTACTTCCTGAAGTTGGAAGTTGACATTGGTTCGCAATCGTCGTTGTCAATGTCAGTGGTCGTTGACATCATCGCGAAATCATTTGGACCATGCATATGGCCGTTTCCATATATAGGGTGGCCCCGGTGACAGGCGCTAGACACACCACATACTACAATATATTACAATATATTGCAATGATTGTTCTTGGACACCCCAAAAAACCCAAGAAGATTTTTTTTGGAAGCCACCCACCCACCCCCGTGTCATGCTTTATACAAGTAGGAGACCCCAAGCCTCAACCCTAAACCCCTCCACCCTGAACCCTGGACCGCATGTTCATATATGTGTATATTATACATATATACATATATGTATTCATATCTCCTGCTAAACTAAACCCTAAAGCCTAAACCTCCCTCCGACCTGTGAAGCCCCAAACCCTTTCTGGCAACATCGAACCAGGTGCATCGCCTGGCCGGCAAGGAGTACTTCAAGTTCGGGAAGCTGCATCCCAAGATTGTGCGGGGGTTCAGGGTTTAGGGTTTTGATTGTAAAAAGTTCAGCCAAAAGGTCCACGTAGCCACATAGTACATGCTCATACTTGGCCTTTTTGGGGCCTTAAGTACATACTATATAGATATCTGCACCCACTGGGTCAGGCTTCCCTTCTATGATTTGCAAAGTGTTGGCTTTTGCGGCTTAAGATCTACTTACAAGGGCCCAAAAGTTGAGGAGTGATTCTGATTCAGTTTGAGCGACAGGGACAGTGTACAACATGCTGTTTATTTTTCACGATTTTGGACTCTGACTCAGCACGCTGTGCAAATAGGTCTCGGCGCACTTTTGCAGTCATGCGATCTTCTCCGATCAAGCGTGACCCCTAATTTTAGATTCCCGTCCTAGCGGCGCAGTTGCTGCCACATCTGCAGTCCGATCCATGTTCAGTAGAAAGGCTGGAAGTGATGCGCAACAACAACAACAACAACAAGGTGCCAAAAGGAAGACGGGGTGATCGTGAACTTTGCATGCAATTTAGTACTTCAGGTCATGGTACTGACCCACTAACTTCATCAGTTCAACTTGACGCAGAACCTTCAGACGGGTCTACATGCAACACAGGTTTCACCAGGAGCACAAAAGTCATACGCTCCAGCAGAGGAAAAACGCCACTTTTCTGTAGGTAGGAT
Source organism: Symbiodinium pilosum (assembly GCA_905231905.1). NCBI lineage: Eukaryota > Dinophyceae > Suessiales > Symbiodiniaceae > Symbiodinium > Symbiodinium pilosum. The sequence goes on from CAJNIZ010043859.1 coordinate 330,928, forward strand.
CCGCAGTGCAAAGCTCGAAACAGGACCAGACTACAAAATTCTGCCTAGCCGGGAATTCTCAATAGATGCTCTGACTATACTGCCGCTCCAGCCCAGCCCATGTGTACTCTCTACTTTAGCTAGGACCTTAGACCCTTGACTTCTTGCGGTTCCCCTACATTCCTATCACGGGATGCCAAGTGCCGTGGTGTTTTGACAAGGCTACCATCGAACGCCGTGGTGGCTATGCATCCCTCGACGTCACGGGAGCATACCATCATTTTGCACACCAAAGCCGAGGTGACGGGGCCAAACAGTGACCTGAGCTACTGTCAACTTTAGGTTCAGGGTCTGGAATATTAGGGATGCCAAGTGACTATGGAGGGTGGTAAGGGTGAACATAGGGTTCCCTTTAGTGGTATATAGCCTGGTAGGAACCCATGTCCATGAATTCTCTGGGAAATATTGACTGGATCTCACCTGATGTCCACGGATAATGCAGTGGGCAAGGGTATGTTTCCTATTGTGTGGGCTTCAAACTGAAGGTAAGCATATAAGCAGAATTCCCAAAGATCTCGAATTCCGAGGCCTATTGGGGTCCAGGTACAACGCTTCTGCCACCAGTGCAACAGCATCTGCTTTGGCTACTGCCGCTTTGGCATCCTCAGTAGACACCCCTGAACCCCAAACCATACATCCCTCCAACAACTTGCCTCCAGCAACCCCTGTATCCCCAGATTCGCCAGATGAGCAGAATTCGAAACTACTTGGAAGGGGTTACATAGGCGATTGCAAAGGGGAATAGGAGAGGGCTTATTAAGAGGGTTACTAGGAGTTTAGGTTGAAGCTCACATATCCCAAGGGCCCTTGCTTTGCGCCACCCTTTGCAGGCGGCCCGGCCTACTGGCGGGGTGGCCATCATGGATCTGGCCTCCAAGTTTGGTACTCACGTGGACGGAAGGATCTCAGGGTTGCTTGGGGGCTGCTTTAGTTGTCAAATTAAACAAAGGCCAGAATACTTTGTAAGCGGCGGCCGGAACTCTCCAGATTTTCTGATATCGACGCAGTGCAACGTGAACATAGTCTCCAATAGAGCAAGACTGTATCATCGTTGCGTTATCTTACGAGAAGAAAGTGTTTGTTCAAACTCTGATTGGCGAACATTCATGAGGAGCATTTCTTGAAAGCGCTATAAGAGCCACGCGCGTTTTGCTGAGCACTTCCCCGTATTGGAATCTGCCAGATTGCATTTTCTAAGCTTGGTGACGGCTAGAGATGGGAGATGGAGGGTCTAGGACTTCGATCTTCTACTAAGACCTCTGTTGTTGGCAACCTCCGTCAACAACCGCTGATGATGTTCCCTGAAATCCTGCCCTTAATCCGCCGAGCTCCAAGCCCCAAAGCTCCGTCATGGCGGAAGGAGACTTCCACAGGCTTTCGCATCTGCCTCGGCGAAGCATGCAGTGGAGCTTGCCACAACAAGAGCCCTAATTGCGTACCCTAATACACGATATGCCTAAAATGGAGGGTAAATGGTTTGCATCAGGAGGGAGGCCGCGATATAGACCCTAGTGGTTATGGTGGGAACCCCTCAAAGGGATCCCCACTGTTTGGAAACTTGTTGCACAATTCTTCAAAGACTTCTTACTCCCCCTGCTACGGCTACTTTAGTGGTAGATTCGCAGTAGTAGCCCGGTTTGGTTTGGAGAGTGGGACTGCAGATTCAAATCCTGGCACTTCCTGCATCCAACAACACTAAGGCGTACTAGGGAGGGGGGTTCCTAAAATTAGGGGTGCCATTTTGAGTTTGAGGGTCCCAGTACTAAGGATCAACACATTTTGGGGTCCATAAACTAAGAGACATTGCCAAGTAAGGCATTGCACATCTTGATTCCATACATGCAAAGCCTAAGTCTGAAGCTTACACGTTTACGTCGGGTTTGCCAAAAATGGAGCATCTTCTTAGGGAGTCCTGATGATAGAGATTACCGTGTATTGGGGTCTATATTGCGGCCCCCTGTTTGTCTTCCCAATTTCTTTGGAAAACAGAAATCTTTGCGGAGCTCATGGCTTGAAACGCCAAACGGCCCACATGGCCCCGGTCTGAGTTGTTATTAAGTTAAGAGTTCTAAGTTGAACTATCATGACGCGGTATATTGTAGGTGAAAAGAGTTTCCTGAGAATGGTAACTCAATTGAATCTGCTTAGCACCAACCCAATTACAACTCTTCTGGCTCCTGATCGGCCAACTGCATGCGACGGATCCCTGCATGTACCTAGCTTACGCAAAAATAATTGGTGGCCCTGTCGGCACATGAATGCTTGAAAAATCATCGCTCCCTCTTTCCTCGGGATCCAAGTCTGCAAATACTACCCATTTGGAGCTTAAAATCCAGAATTGATACTTTCTTGCGGCCTCAAAGATTAAGATTGCACCTACTCTGGGATTTACAGTCTACAAATACCTCCTCTGGGGCTTTGGATCAGGTGCTTGAGCCCTTGCGGTCGGGATCCAAAATCAAGCTGGGTACTTCCACACGAAGCTACGAGGTCTGCTGGTGGCTGCTCTGGTAGTGTTAGAGTTTCTGAAATTTTGTGGGCAGGCATGTCTAGTTTAGTTTGGATCTTAACCCGCTTGGGCGACGAAAATTGGAACGTAATTCTGAGAAATGAACAACTGCCAAGGAAAGTGCTTATGTAGACTACATAGGGAGTATGTAGACATGGTATCAAGCCTCTAGGGTGTGAAAACTACGATCGCCTAAATTAATTGTCAAGCCAAACATTCTGGAGGGAGACATTGCTATTACGCGGCAGTTTGGGTATTAATTAGGAGCGTACTGTGAAAATCGAGCCCAACCACAACATCGGGAAACCTGGACTGGGGCCTGAGGTGGAAGGTGCGTTGAAATGGCCCTTGGCTTTGCGACCTTCACAGTAAGGGGCACGTTGTTTTGAGATGTATTTTGGGGCGTCAAGGCTTACCAAAATTTGGCGAATCTCCCAAAGCAATGTTGCGAAGCCGCTGTTCCTTTACGCGCAAAACGATTAATCCCCATAGTTACGAAGCTCAAAGGAGTATTGCGGCAGGAGGAAAGTGCGTAACGCATAAACCTCTTCCTAGGGCACCTGCACTGCCAGAAGCTTCTTCCACTGTAGAGTGTTCTACCAGGTGCTCTGCCTGCAGCAGTTACAGCAATAACAATAATATCAAGCCTAATACTACTAGTAACAATAATACTATAATACTAATAGAAATACTGCTAATACTAATATTCGTAATAACATTTACAAGTTATTGTTTTCGGTATTCCAGTTTCACGCAGCAATGCTTTGGATAGCCAGGCCAGTGGAACTGCAATCTAAACTCCTCCATGGATTCCACATTATGCAAGTAGTCAGGTGCTGAAAGAGGCCTGGGACTGAACATTCTCATTGCCCTGCCTCTTGTATGATTGTTGCACGCCTGTTTGCCAAAAAATGTTTGCAGGGAAGGTATGCAGGACGATCCGCAAGGTGTCATAGTGTAACCACACATCAGAAGCCCTGAACCCCCAACTAGATTTGAGATATATACACATAAAGTATATGCACATGCGCAATCTGTATGCGTAGTACTAGCTACTCTGACCTATGATCGACGTATGCCATACGCTTAGGTGGATGATAGGTTTCTGCGGACCCCGGACCTTAAAGCCTAAACCTCAAGGCCTAAACCGGGGCAGGTGAAGGTGAACCTCCGGTCACAGATCGAGGAGCTCGAGCGGCAACAGCGGGAGTTGACCCTGGGATGGAGTTGGCGCAGGGTTCAGTTCTAGGCCAAGACCCTCCCAGAGATTTTATTTTGGATAAGAGGGCATTCATTCTTCTCATAGCAGGTACGTAGCCCATAATGAGGGTGCAGGGAGTGTACAGGGTATAGGGCTTGCGGCTTGTAGGGTCTAGCAGTCTAGGATTTTAGGCTGGCAAGGTTTCGGCGCCCTCCCTCCCCACTACTTGCCAGGTATCCCAGGTGATGAAGGCTCAGCAGCCTTATAGCATCTTGCATAGACATTTGCGCAAATCATTGCGGAAATCTGCAGGGTGGGCCAGGAACCTCAAGCTCTTTGTTATGTGAGCTGTAGTCTAAACTCCTTGAAGGGATTGTATAGGGGACTATACAGGGGATTTATAGGGGTTAGTCAGGGGGATATGAATTACGAGGTTAGACTATCGCTCATATCGTAGTTAGATCATAGTTATATAATCTGAAACATAAGCTCAGAAGCCATCTCGTGGGTTACTGTATAGGCAGCCAGACTATAGCCCCCCGCAAGAGCGCAAGAGTTGCATGGGAGACGATCCGCATTTTCAGAGCGTGGAACATATCTTGCAGTTGGGACATACCTTTTGAGAGCCACTAGAATGGTTGCTTCCATTTTCTTCTCCGTTATCCCTACATAAGCCCTATAAAGCCCTATATGCCCCGAGCAAGGATGCGCGAGGTGCAGAGCATCGACCAGGACGGGTGCCACAAGAAGCCAAGCTCTGCAACACCACACCCCCGCCCAAATGTACATAGAATGATAATTCCTTAATATTATCTCTTATAGCCCTCTGGGTGTGGGGTAGTACATTGACCTCACAATTTGAGGCTGGAGTCTGCCGCGTTTTTTTGGTTGTTGGGAGGCAGGGCATTTCTCTGGTGCAGGACGCAGCGGATCCTGTACAAGCTGCAAAGAGGCTGGCCAAAGAGGAGATACCTGCTGCTGTTGAGACCTTCATGATGATGAGAGATGAATGGTAACATGTCTTTGTATCTGGAATAGCATGCAGACTTCTTGTAGATGAGCTCCTGTCAATATTGGCCTTATTATTAAAGGACCCTTAACAGTGGACATAGGGGTCCCTCTTGTAGGCCACTTTGCTTAAGGAGTCTTCCAGAGTACTAGGGAGGAGGGGTAGATTCCTACCTCCCGACCCCCCGGTTGTCAACATCGTATCAGCACCTTTCTGCAGGAGGCCACCTGCCCGGACCTCAGCATGCAAAGAGCTGTTTAGCTCCCAAGACGTTTGTACTGGGCCAGAGTGAAAAGCCTGCAAGTCATTGGAGCGTATGTAGATATATATATATATACATGTATTCATATATATATATATGTATATATGTAAGTATATCTTAGTGCACATATATGTGCATACGTATATGCATGCATGCAGATGTATGTATATATATATAGATCTACACATACATATATACACACACGCCGGTCTCGGTACATACGGCTTTTGGGGCTTACTTCCTAACAAATACTGGAGACGAGTACCGGAAATCCAGACTACTCCTGGATTCGCTTCAGCTAGATGTTGAAGAGAAGTTGATCAAGAGCAACGCAAGCATTGCGCTCTTGAATCTAAGCCTGGCAATCAGCCATTGGATATAGTCATGTGGTTGAAAGAATTTGTTATATGGATTAACTGAGAGCGACATGGGAACCAAGCTGAATCGAACAGCATTTCTTTAGCAAGCCTGGCCTCTGTAGATGGCGTGAGGCTAACATGCATGTATGCATGTATCCATGTATACACGCAGACATGTATAAAGATATGTAGATTTATGTGTATATAGATATACATAAAGCTAATAAGTAGTATCCATAGTATCCAGAGAGAGAGAGAGAGAGAGAGAGAGAGAGTGGATGTGTGTTTAGACGTTTAGATTTGGGAACCTGGCCTTGCACTGATCACTCCGAAAAAAAATTGGGTAAGGAGCCTGCACCAACTGCGGGAACGGTGATCGTGATTAGTTCGTGGCAGTCATGGAGCCCAAGAATACTTGAAATATCCGCGGAGCAGACACGAAGGAGTCTCACAGCCCTGTCTGAGAAGGATGTGGCATCAAACTTGGGTCAGATCGGTCTAGTGCGGGTGTCACGTGCGGGGCCCCTGGCATGATATTGGTAGGCTTTGATTTTCGCTCCGCACAGTCATGGACTGGCAGACTCCCTTTGGTGAGTTTTTTTTGGAACTGCTCGGGTTCTTTCCTTCGGTTTAAATTCAGGGTAATTTTGGGTTTTACTCGATGATTTCTCCAAATCCCCATGCTACCCCCTGAATGTAAAATGAAGCAGCGGAGAGCCCCTGGCCCCGATCCAGGCTTTGTTGGCAATCTCGAGTACGACACCGAGAAGGCGCAGACTTTTATTCTTGTAGCTGAAGATGAGGAACTGCTAGAACCCAGGAGTGGAAACAGCTGGTGGCATGTTTTTCCTGGTGCCTATTCTGGCCTGGATGACTCTTAAAGCTAACTCTTAAAGCCTCCACTAGAACGAGGTTTGGTGTGGTTTTCTTGGGAGGGTCAGCACCCAAAGAAGGTTGCCTTTGCAGCGGCCCAAGGCTAATGCTGCGGACCACAATAAAAAAAGATGCGCTCAGAATGGTAGACCCCAGCCAACAAAGCGAGAGTGTCTGTGCTGTCCCCCTCCTCCTTTCTAGATAGCACATAGAACCTATTCAAGCAATCGTCTGGTACTACTCTGGTGACCGTACTGTTCTTGTCTGTTGTCAGTATAATGAATATGTCCATGTATAGCTAAACAACATTGTTCGCTAAGGTTGTTCATGCTGTCACTCCTGTTTATGGACAAGCTCTGGGGGGACGAGCCCACACAACCAAATCCTGGCAAATAGGATCAGGCATAGATTTTCCATGCAGAGCATCTGATGAAACTTCTTCGTTTTACGTTTGGGGTGGCAAAGGCAGACACAACTGAAGCATCGGCAGCATCGGGATCCCTTCGTTTTACATTTGGGGGGCGGCAAGGGCAGACAGATGGAAAGCATCAGCAGCGTCAGGGCCTCTTCGTTTTACATTTGGGGGCGGAAAAGGCAGGCTCAGTGGCCCTTCGTTTTACGTTTGGGGGCTGCAAAGGCATCCTCAGCGAGAGCATCAGCAGCATCAGGGCCCCTTCATTTTACATTCGGGGGCTGCAAAGGCAACCTCAGCGAGAGCATCAGCAGCAGGCCCCTTCGTTTTACATTTGGGGGCTGCAAAGGCGACCTCAGCGAGAGCATCAGCAGCATCAGGGCCCCTTCGTTTTACATTAGAGCATCAGCAGCATCAGGGCCCCTTCATTTTACATTTGGGGGCGGCAAAGGCAGGCTCAGTGGCCCCTTCGTTTTACATTTGGGGGCTGCAAAGGCAACCTCAGCGAGAGCATCAGCAGCATCAGGGCCCCTTCGCTTTACACTTGGGGGCTGCAAAGGCAACCTCAGCAAGAGCATCAGCAGCATCAGGGCCCCTTCGTTTTACATTTGGGCGCTGCGAAGGCAACCTCAGCGAGAGCATCAGCAGCATCACCCCTTCGATTTACATTTGGGGGCGGCAAAGGCAGGCAAAGGCGACCTCAGCGAGAGCATCAGCAGCATCAGGGCCCCTTCGTTTTACATCTGAGGGCTGCAAAGGCAACCTCAGCGAGAGCATCAGCAGCATCAGGGCCCCTTCGTTTTACATTTGGGGGCTGCAAAGGCAACCTCAGCGAGAGCATCAGCAGCATCAGGGCCCCTTCGTTTTACATTTGGTGGCTGCAAAGGCAACCTCAGCGAGATCATCAGCAGCATCAGGGCCCCTTCGTTTTACATTGGGGGCGGCAAAGACAGGCTCAGTGGCCCTTCGTTTTACGTTTGGGGGCTGCAAAGGCAACCTCAGCGAGAGCATCA
>CAJNIZ010043859.1:338704-376208 GCA_905231905.1 Symbiodinium pilosum
GCATCAGGGCCCCTTTGTTTTACATTTGCGGGCTGCAAAGGCAACCTCAGCGAGAGCATCAGCAGCATCAGGGCCCCTTCGCTTTACATTAGAGCATCAGCAGCATCAAGGCCCCTTTGTTTTACATTTGGGGGGCGGTATAGGCAGGCTCAGCGGCCCCTTCGTTTTACACTTGGGGGCTGCAAAGGCAACCTCAGCGAGGCATCAGCAGCATTCAGGGCCCCTTCGTTTTACATTTGGGGGCTGCGAAGGCAACCTCAGCAAGAGCATCAGCAGCATCAGGGCCCCTTCGTTTTACATTTGGGCGCTGCGAAGGCAACCTCAGCGAGAGCATCAGCAGCATCCCTTGTTCCCTACTAAGCCCCAGTAAGCTTACTAGGTGAAAGAGATTCGCACCGCACCCTAAACGCTAAACCTCTACGCAGGCAGACATCCTGGGGCTCTTCCAGGACTGTGGCCACGTTGAGGAGGCGCTAGGGAATCCAAGAAGGCAATGCTAAGGGGGGGCTTGTCAAAACAGGGGGTGCTGTTGGGGAGTTCAGAGGCTCCCAATTGAAGATGGGGTCTAGTCCCTGGCTGCTATGTGTTGGGTGCGATTTTGGATTTAGAGATTCGAGTTGAGGGTTCCAGGCTCAGGAGGAAGACTGTTGAGGATGAGGGTGGAGCTGTGGCTTGAAATGTTTCAAGAAGGTGCCCTTGAAGCATATGTTTTTTGATGTTTCTAGTAATGAACAAGCAAAGACAGGATGGCCGTCTTCCTTCAAGACATGCAGCACAACGCCTGCGTTCATGGTCAAGATCGACTCATAATAGTAATACTAGTAATCATACCGTAATCTCTATAAACGTGATGAAAGGAAAAACCTATTTAAAGAAAAAACCACTCAATAGCAGCAACAAAATTGAACAAACTGCAACATGGAATTGCCCATCAACGTCTAGCAGTCGGTCCTAGCCACGGTACTAAATGGAAGTGAGGCCTTCATATGAGCTATAATGTGAACTCCTTAAAGGGGGTCATATAGCGGATTAAGGTTATAGAGGGTTTAGGGTTTAGGGTCTAAACGCCTTTACAGGGAGTTAAATAGGGGACTACTATAAGGGTTATTCAGGTGGGATGCTAGGCGTTTCGGCATCAGCTCATACAGATCCCTATATATTGTAATCCATATTATAAACACCCAAAATGGCACCCCCATTTTTTTGACATCCCCAGATCCTACACCACAAGCCCTCCCAGCTCTCCGACTTACTGCGCTAATATTTGGGCAGGTTCGCTTCCCAGGCCAACAGGAGGTGGGTGGAAAAGCTGTGAAGGCTCGGGCTTTCGATGCATTCCAAGGAAGTAGCTACGGACCCAAATAATAGGGCTCTAGGGCCCAGATACCATTAATCTTATAGTATTGAAGACCTAGAGCCCCATTATCTGTGTCCTTGGACCCTTAGGGGTAGAAACACTTCAGCCCACATTCCACTCCACATTGCGATCAAAGCAGTTCAGGCTGAGTTCTGCTCTGGGCTGGTCGAAAAGGAGTATATACAGAGATATGTTGAAGATAGTAACTGCCTGAAAGACCCACTAAGTACTAGCATCCTAGTGATTATCAAGTTCTGAACAGGACCTCTACTCAGAAAACAACCTCTCAGGTCCTGGCAAGCAAAAGTACGGTATAGCAACGAGGAAAGCGCCCCGACAAGCCACATGCGCAAGCTCGTATGTGGGCTTGTCAAAACCGCGGTCCCTTCTTGGCTACAGTACGGGGGCAGAATTTTGAAGACCTCCCGTATGATGGCAGCTTGAGCACAAATCCTTGTGAAGCGATGGACACTCCTGCAAAAAAGCACCTATCCATGCCGCGACCAGCGCTGTGCAAGCTATATGACCCACTATATGAGATTGTTTTTTGGTTCTTTATTACACTGGTTTTCAGCAAGTCCGCTGATTCGCACAAAGGCCTTAACCCCCATGTTAGTAACCTTGCATGCAGGGCATCGCCTTCGTGGTCTTTGACTCTGCAATGGCGGCGCGGCGCGCGGTGGGGCTTTCTGGAGAGATGTTCAAGGCGACCGAAAATGCCTGCCGGCCTACTGCCAGGAACGCAATAACCTATGTTAGTGCCAGAGTGACCGCACATCTCCCTTGCTTGTTTCTAACTACCAAGACATCACATCCCCCAAAGTAAGGAAAGGCCTACAGGCTGGAAACATATTCAGGCAAGGGAGGTGGCTTTGACTCCCTTAGCCCCATGTTGGTTACTCAAACTAGAGTCTGGTAATCAACACCAGCTTCACATTCATCATGCAGTTCCTGGATTTCGAACCCCACCCAACAAACAAACATCGCGGTCAATCCAGTGTGGGTAAGGGGAAACATGAGCTAAGTTGCTGAGGAAAATTCATTCGCAGGGAACAGCTCATGCTCTCCCTATGCCCTGAACCCTAAGCCGAATTGAAAGTCAGTTTCCAAGTGATGACAGCCAGAGAAGTCGGCTTGGTGCTCAGAGTTGTTCAGTGACGCATTGGTTCAGGCCAAGGTAAGCAGCTAGAGTATACAGGTAAGCGGAGTGCACAAGAATACTAACTTATGAGGCCTTCGCGCAAGATAGGCGGCAGTGTGCTTGTGCCAGATGTCTTGTCTGGCAACAAGCCCAGAACTTCCGAGACTATTTGTGCATTTTCAAAGTGCTGCTGCAGCCTAAAAAATTCGCGGAGGCTGCGAGCTGTCTGCGCACAGCAGGTAGTAGTTCAGCCCTTCGAAGGGAAGTTTAGTAATCTAATGCTGTAGGCCAGAACTCATCTTTATTCCTCTCCTGTGGGAATTTCCACCAGTGGCGGCCCTAATAGACTGTAGGGTGGACTTCCTGGTGTTGTCGGGATGTTGAATCCCGACAAGCTTGCCTATCCAGGGTCCTTAATGAAACCCTGAAGCAAGGCAAACTTCAAGCCACATAACCCCATACCCTGAAGCCCCAAAACAATGGGGGCCTCAAAAAATCAGGGATCCAACCTTTTTCATAAGGATTGCAGTATTTAGAGTGTCTATATTCTGGTCCCCGGATATACGGAAACTACCAGGTAAACCTACTCCGACCCCAGGCCCCAAACCCTAAACCCTAAACATTGAACCCATCACAGCAAGCGGACTCTTCAGGGAAGGAAGCTGAAGGTTGCTCCAGCTGGGGAGAAGCCCAAGGGAGGTGGTGACTTGAAGGTCAATGGCTTTTGGGGGTTTAGGTTTCAGGGTTTATGGTTTAGGTTTTGGGGTTTAGGGTTTTACCAACGTCATTGTTGTTTTCCGAAATGTGTTCACGAATAGCTTTGCGGACTTTAGAGTGCCACCCGCTTCACCTTTCTCAGAAGATGTTCATCGTTGTCATCTTCTGAAGACATCTTGCTTTTGGGATCGCTGGGTTGAAGGGGTTTGGGTCTGGGCGAGATCAGTGAGGGTGTTTGTCAGTTCCATTATCCCTATGATATAACCCCAATATACTGTAGCAGTTTCCATTTTCTTTTCCATTACCCCTATATAACCCAGTCAGTTCAGAAGGCTTAGGGTTGGGGTTCAAGCTCAAGAGCTGGCTTTGTGCCTCTTACATGGGAATCCTATAATTATTGGGATGAATAGAAAATGGAAATTACCATAATGGGGTTATATAGGGTTTAGGGTTTAGGCAGTAGTTCTGAGTTTATGTATGGGAGCTTTTGGCCCATGCTTCCAGGAAGATGTCTTTCCAGCAAAAGGCCTGCGCCATTTTAAGCTTCTGCTGCAAAATTGCAAAGTGCAGACTACAAATGGGTGGTTGTCAAAATTGTGGTCTTTTTTTGGATCCCTGTTATACTACGGCACCTTATGTTTAGGGTACCCATAAAGGGATCGTAATTTTGACAAGCACCCAAATGAAGGGTTCCTGCAGTTAGATTCAGTGCCAACTTGATCAGTCCAAGATGTTCAGGCCTGCTATATGGGCATTTACCAAAATTAAGGGGTACCCCAAAATAGATCCCAACACTTATTACAATCCTTTTTAGGCCCAGGCCCCCAAAAAGGTACCCCTAATTTGGGGATCTGCCCATATGTATCCGAGGCAAAGGCAAAGGCAAGGATGGCAAAGATGGACGAGATGGAGATGAGGAGCGAGCAACTGGGGAGTCCCAAAAGCTTAAACTTGGTAATTTTCGGGTTATATAGCCCCAATACAACTTATATTGGATTATATTAGGGTTATATTGGGGTTCTATTTGGATATTGGAAAATAGAATGGAAGCTATACTAGTCAGGGTTTAGGGTCCATGCAGTGTGTTTGTTCCCTGTGCCTGCATGGGGCCTACATGGACGGACCCACTGGGAGTTTGTTCCCGTTTCGATGGTCCCTTTCATGTTTGGATGAGCTCTGGTACGCTTACAAGATTGTTTTTCCCGAGTTACACCATGCGCAATCCGGTTCATTTCCCTTATGACCTCCAAAAATCCATAGAGATCCCAAAATTACCCCTGTTCCCAGACCTACCCCATACCCATAGTTGGGGTTGTAGGGCCCCTGGTTAGCAGTCGGCACATAGGCCTGAATAGAGGGTAGTCGAAGGTTCTAGGTTCTCAAAGAGATTCTCACAAGAGGATGGTCGCCGCAACGATGCGGGCTCACGGCAGTTCCTCCGAGACATGCTCGACGGCTCCTGGGCTTAGACTTCGCGCGCTTGGCACGCATGCGGGGCAACTCTAAAAATTAGCGAGGATCATAAGGGTTTTGGTGGAGGAAGCCTTCAATATTGGGGGCTCCGCATCGAACCGTCATTGAGGCTAACTTTTGGGGGGGACAACGTTAGGGCTAGGCATCCAAACGGGATTGAGGGGAGGTTTCAGGGGAGGAAGCCTTCAACGTTAGGGGCTATAAAGTATGTTAGGGCGGGAAGCTCTTAATGTTAAGGGCTAGGCTTCGAACATTCATCCTACAATCCGATGTGCTGCCAGAATGAAAAGGTAAATTCTTACGATGTGGGTACCTCATGTCATGTACCACCATGTTCACTTCAACCACGAAAGCGTAATGTTTGATGCTCCTCATGTATGCCCCCAAATCCTAGAAAGCGCAAAGATCTGAAAATCTCATACACGCTATACAACCCTAGCACAAGTACCGCCCCGTAAACCCCAAACCCCAAGCCTGGTAAATCCCCAAGCCTTAAGCCAGCAAAGGCAAGTGGGAACGGGGTGTAGCCCTTCCGTCGCTGAGCCCCGAGCGCCGCCCACCGCGTCGCGAAGTTCGAAGGTCCGGGTATACAAGCCTACCATATAGGAGCCTAAATGATTTCAAATCCTAATATGGAGGTCTGTTTAAGATACCTCATAGCGTAGTTATACACGGAATCTAGGACCATCATATTGGTATTTCATTACGCCCCTGCAGTACACCGGAGGGGAGGGCTCGGGGTTCTTTGGATTCGCGCTTCTGTCACAGGGGTCCCCTATACAGTTGCCTCCTAATTTGGGAATAGTCATACTTTTGGCAAACTCCGTTCGTAGAGGTCTATAGGGTTCGGGTCAAAAACAGGGCATGCAAGGAGACCCATCATGTTGATACTCCCTTGTGCAGAGAATTCTCACGAACTCACGCAGTAATTCCCGCTAGGAGGAAGCCCGGTAATTCCAGAGATTATTGTCACAGTCATCCGTGCCGCTATCATTCATTCGATACAATGATTACAGGTCACTCTATCGTGGTCGCTTCTACAGCATGGCTACTTGACGTCAAAACTTGTTTGTTTGTGCTTGTCATACTCTTATTGATTTTGTGACGCACAGGGGCTGTGACCGCAGTCGCAGCCGCAGCCGAAGTCGCAGCGACGACCGCGACAGCCTCACCCGGCGGCGCGATGAAAAGCGTCGTGAGGCCTCAATTCGAGTGTGCTGTGTTCTTCTACTTGAACTTTTGTTCACGCTCAAACCTAGCTGTTCTATGTGCTAACTAATGTGTGCAGAAGTTGTTTGTTTCCCCATGGGACGGGTGGGTCTTGCTTCATGCGTGTCCTAGCTGCAGGACTGAAATTACTGCAAGGAATTTTACAGTTTACAGCTGTTGTAAAGGCTCTTTTGGTGTTGAATGGGTGCGGGGGCAAAGGCTTTTGACTTGGGCACGTTGGGCCAACATGCGGAGAGTGGCATGTGGACACTTATCCAACTGAGTCCCTTTGGTTGCTGGCAGCACAAAACCGCTGCTATACATTAGGAGGACCCCCCACCCTGTAATAGCGGTACAATAGGAATATAGGAGGATCCCAATATAATCCTTTATGGTTACCATTACTGGGTGGGGGCTCCACCTAAGCTATACACAAGATGCACATGGAGGATGTTTAGGGTTTAGGTTCCATCGTGACACGCCCTTTTGCTGCACAGAGGGAGCCTATACTATACCTGCACGGAAAGGTGTATCAGATTCTTACAAGGCTTGAACGCAATCGTTTGACAATCGTTGCTGGTCAGGCAACCCAAGAAAACGGAAAGGTGTATCAGATTCTTACAAGGCTTGAACGCAATCGTTTGACAATCGTTGCTGGTCAGGCAACCCAAGAAAACCTTTGTATCGGACCCCTGCAGCCCTTTCAAAATTCAGCGTCCAGTCGAGCCCCTCATTGCGCTCCGCTTGCTACTTTCCCAGTCTCTAGAAATTCTGAAGTAGAGTTATGTGTTCGAGATAGGCTGCATGTAGATCAAAGACAGGCCTTCTTGCTATCCCTTTTTTAAATTGAGCTAGTCTCGAAATTCCGCAAAGGGTGTTATTTAGTGGATTTTACGGGGGAGTATGATAGAGGTTATGATAATGGGGGGCATACCGTGAGTTTAGACCAAATATCTGCACGATGCAGTCCCCGATCAGTATTCCCACACCTCAACCAGCAACTTCTGAGCAAAAGTTCGCTTTGCAACGTGAAGCGCAAATATCTGATCCTCCATGCATCATATTCTCTTCTTCCCTGTGGAACCCTTTTGTGAACAGCGCATAGCCTTCAACCCTTGCAAGGTGAATCGCAGAGTGCAAGATCGGCAGCGCCAGCAGGAAAGGTCGCGGGAGCGTGTGGCTTGGCTGATCAGCTAGAAAAATCAGTATGTGTCGTGATGACGCCAATAGGAACAAGAGTAACCAAGGTCATCGTGCCAATACCCATGGCAAGACAGCAAAGCACTTGCTTGTAGTACTGGTATAATGCATAATCGTGCTCCGGCTGCTGCTTCAAGTACTGTTTTCTTGTGCAGGCCCGCAAGACTGGGGATTTAGAGATTCAGAGCTTCCAGTATAGTGGGCTTTCCGAGTCTTGCTTCTTCTTCTTCTGAAATCCACACGGTTGTGCAGCCCTGCTAGTGAGGTGTAACATATTTCAGTCAAACATAGCTTTCCTTCTGGCCAAAAGTCTGCACAGGAGAAGGACAGGAAGGAAAGAATAAAAGAGAAGGATCAGAGGCTGAAAGAGAAGGAAGACAAGCAGCCAAAGAAAAAGGCCAAGAAGCCCGCCAAAAAACGTGCCTTGGAAGAATTAGCGTATGGGTTAAGTGGATCCCCCACCCGGCAATAGTAACTCTAAGGGATATAATGGGAACTATATTTGGGTCCTCTCATTCCTATTGTACCATTATTAGAGGGCGGGGCATCCACCCAATGTATGGGTCTCTGCCCGAAGTAGTGCATGGGTCCCTACTCTTACTACTGGATAATCAAGATTCCATGATGCATGCTCAAAATGACAGGCGGGACCTTAAGTAACGCCATTCCTGATTGTGCAATCCTGGTGATAATAGATAATATTGATATTGACAATATGAATGTTTAATGATAAGAGTAATGGTACTAGTAAGAATATGAACATTAGAAATAGTAGCAATAATAGCAATGATAGTAATCATGGTGATGGTAACTTAATAGTAGTCAGACCAAATCCAGTAGCTGTCAGGATGTCCTGAATTTGTGCGGCTTTAGCGCTTAGGATTTTTGTACGTCCATCCAGAACTTTCGGAGTCCTGGGTCCAGCCTGCCCATCAAGCAACGCAAATAGCGTCCAATCCTTTAAACCGTAGGCGCAGGTTGAAAGGTTCAGCTTCCAGACCTTCATGGGAGGCTTGCATGCGCATTGCAGGCAAATTGGCTGGAACATGGACGCAGCTACACAACACATGGGACAGCCCAGCCCTGCAAGCATGGCGCGATCTCCGCATGACGCAGAGCCCCTGACTCCCCTATTACACAACCCCCCAAGTAACCCTAAATAGCTGCTTTCATTTGCTTTTCCATTATCCCTATAGAACCCCTATAATACCCTATACGCCCCTACATAATCCCCATAAAGCCCATTCTTCTAGCCTCCATGTTCTTTTCCATTATCCCTATAGAACCCCTGAATAACATGAAGCGCCCAGGCAAGAAGAGCAGTTCAGACAGCAGTTGCTCGGCCGGCAGTCGAGCGCTTTCGTGCAGTCAGTAAGGTTTTCCAACTGCGGTCACATCATGCCCAAGGACTGGGGGGTTCGAAGCTTAGCCTAAGGGTCCAGGGACACAAATAACATATGTAGCTTTAGGGCCCAAAAACCAGTAATATTTGAGTATCGGGTGCCCATTATCTGGGTCCTGGGACCCTTAGGGTTAGCCAAGGTACCTCCAATATAGTTAGTATATAGATTTCCGCATGTGAATACGGGGCTCTGATATACGCCAGATGCCTCGTAGGCACCACCTGCCGCACCATTGTATCCTGCAATATGGGACCCTGCCCAGCTCTGAGGGTCCAAGTACCAAATAGTTATTAGAATTACCCCGAACCTGTACCATAACTTCCAACTAGTATTACCCAAAACCCAGGTGGCTAATTCTTGGGTACTTGGACCCTCTGCACAACTTCTGGAGTTCAGAAAAGAAGCTGCACAAATTCACACACCAGACCCTAGCCCTAAACACCTACACCCTGACCGGCCAACTCTAAGCTAAAGACCAAATCCAACGGCAACCCTTATAAACCCTAAACCTGTCTGCCGAGGCTCTCAAACCTCACATCACCCTGTAAACCTCCAGCTTCAATGCTTTGAACCATGTCCTTTTCCATTTGGTTTTCCTTCTCTCAGGAGGTCCCAAAGCCCAGCACCCCAAACTTAAAACCCTACTCAGGCGGTAGCAGCTCGAGCTCTGATCCGTCCAGCGCATAGCTGAGCCTCGAGCCGACCTCTGCTGCTTTGGCTGAAAAAATGGATTGCGGTGAAGGAACTTTAGCTTAAATTAAGTTACCACAAGGGGGGGGGGGGGTTCCTAATTTTTTTGGGCTGGGTCTTTTGTTACAGGTCCCCATCATAGGGAGTATGTAATCATGTATTTGGATCTATATTGGGAGGACCCTTGGAAGTTACCATTCCTGTATAGTCATATTTCTGCCTTTATAGTGGCTTAACTTCCTCAACAGCAGACCAAAAGCTGCGGGGCTTAGCGTTTAGCGCTTAGGGTCAGGATCGGGCTTTAGGCCATTTGGAGCTTAGAGTCCAGGGTCAACTAGGGCTTCTTGAACAGTGAGTCGATGTCATCCCCGTAGGTGCCTCTTATAACTATAGTTGAAACACACTTCAAAGTCCTATTCTACTTTTTCGGCTCCTCCATCAGCACACGCGCCCTTGGCTTCTGGTTCCTGATGCATTGGCAGAGCGTTCCTTCACCACACGAGCTTGAAAGTTGCTGCTCGTGCATACCACGGGCTTCTCATAAAAACCCAGTCCTCTTCAAAAGGTTCCAACACATAGAGCTGACCAACGTTACTCTGCGGCTTTGGTAGCTGAGTAGCTGGCTCTGTCTGGGAACCCATCCTTGCAGCCCGCGCTGGGAAACTGCAGGACTGGGCGGGCTAACGCCGCCGCCTACGTCCTACGGAGTTCTTGCAAACCTTGGACGAACACTGACACACACACACACACACACACCCACACACGCACAAGCTTAAGAATGCCGAGAGTTGGAAAGGCCACCGGACACTAGTTGAATGGAGACGCAGTTGTCAACTCAACGTCGTGTTTTGCAATAACTCGCACGAGACTGAGTGTTTCTCTTATAACTCAAAACCATCCCTAGACACTCCCGAATTGGGGGCCCCGTAATCCGCGTATAATCCGCGTATATCCATCCAGGGTCCTGGATTCTTCAGGATATTGGCTTCTTAGCTAGAAGCTTCCTGCTAGATAGGGCTAATGTGAGGAGCCTTGGAGCTGAGAGTATAGTCCCCCTTAAGTAGAGGGTTTAAGTATTAGGGTTTTATAGGGATAACGGAAAAGAAAATGCAAACTACGATTTAGTATGGAAGAATTTCTTGAGGGTCCCTAGGAACCGGCCTTCGATTCGACACTTATTGGGCTTGACATCGTGGTTTGGGGTCTCTATGAAAGTTTCTCTAAATGGGGTTTACACCTAGACCCTCCATGTGCCATCCATATACCCAAAATAGGGACCCACAACCCCTATTTAAAGGGTACTAGGAGGGTCCTGGCATCCTTGGGAGAATGTAGGGTTATACTGAAATGATAGGGCTCTCCTTTAGGATCCGATAGAACATCTTAGTGAACTCCCACATGACTCGAGGAGTTCGCACAAAAGACTATAGTTCAGGTTCCTGTGTTTGCGTTGTCCCTGTGGTTCAGATTCCCATAGTGGTTTCCCCATTCAGGGTTCCATAATGTAGGCAATTTCCCATATCAGCAGATTGCTCGTCAGAAATGATGTTCAAAGCCCACAACCATGATAAGTCTTATGCCTCTCTAAACCTTGTTTTGCCTATCTTTGCCAGCAGCTTCGACCTCAGCAGGCTCCACTATGCGCAACCAATTGCCCATGAATATCATGAAAAGCCAACGCAGCCAAGTGCGATGAGAGTAGCTGGTTAGCTACTGCCCTTGCTCCTGTCTACGCTTCTTTCAAGCGACATGTTTTTGTCCTAAGCATTGTTGTTTAAACGGTTTTCCCAATATTGTTCTGCAGCAACACCCTTCGAATCCCAATAGAAGTCTTGCGTTTTAATCCTCCCCCCGGTTATCGCCAGCAACATCGCAAGCGCCCGCCGCGAGCCGCTTCCCAAGTGCTGACCATGGCTCCCAAAAAGCGACCTGCTGCGGCGAAGGCTCCTTGTACAGCGTTATATGGGGCTTATATAGGGTTGTAGAAGGGATAAATAGGGTTGTTTGAGGTTGTATAAGGGAAATATGTGGTTTTTTAGGTGCATCAGAGATCAGGGTTTCGTAAGACAAAGGGCCCTCAGAGATTCTAGGCGCATGTTGGGATCATGAGGATATATCAGGGATCCTGTTCGGGGACTACATGAAGATTCTGTTTGACGAACTCCTGGTTTCTGGCATATCACATTGTGGCTTCTGTCTGTGGATGCCGCACAGGGTTTGCAGAGAAAGAGATACTTGGGACCCGTAGGGTAGGTGCTCCTTGTCCTGTAATGACTAACGAGTAAGATCCTCTGTAGGCTCAACTTTCCCTTGGGACGATCTCGTTGAGAGACGGCTTTTATAGAAACTAACTTCGAAATAGCCTAAACCCCAAATCTTAAACCTTAATCCCTAGATCCTATGAAGCCCAAACCCTACTAATCCCCGTTAAAGGATAGCAAGTCTTTCTAGAGGCCTTTGGGGCCTCAGTGTGACTTAGGGGGAGGTTAGCTTCATTCCTGATCCCTGCCTTTAAAGTGGAGGCCTCGACTGCGAAGAAGTCCAAGACTGAGGAGGACGCCAGAGTAGCCAGGGAGACAAAGGGTGACACTTATACATATGTATGTATATACATATATGTATATATATATATATGCGTATGTATCTTATCTATGGGTATAGGTATATATGTACATGTATGTACATACGCAGATTTTTCATTGTTTGGAATGTTTTGGGGCTTCGGGTTTGGGGTTTAGGATGGGTTCTGCAGGTGTAGATACATAGCAACAGCACAAGGTATTTTCCTATAAGGGAAGCAGCTCCACCTTGGGTAGAATCAGCGTCTTATTAAGGATCCCCGCAATTGCCTCAGAATCCCTGTATATCCTTGAACCCAGAACCCATATCCCTATAGGATGCCTCAACAACACTCCTCCCACTTTTGTAGCACTTTGATGTAAAGTGGGCAGGACCCGGAGGTACACTTTGCAGTCGCACCAGCCACGAAAGGTTTGATGGCTACGTTGCCAGAAGCTCGCCCAAAGCCACTCGGGACATAGCCAGGAAATTTGGGCTGAGCCGGGTTACGGCTAAATAGGACAAGCCATTCTACTTGCTGCAAGGAAGTGGTCTGTCACGCTTGCATCGCCATGAAGCTGCACTAACTGGAGTTTGTCTCGGTTCGTAGTCATCACATGGTTTTTCAGCTTTGCCGCACTTTCCACTGATCCTTCAGGGCCGGACTGTGACTTCACCTGAGAAGAACGATTCGCGCAACGACTCACTGGTCCATGTATCCGTCTAGTTTAGACTTGGGCCCTAAAATTGTGATATGACAACCCTTTTGTCCACTAAGTATATGCTATCTAGGTACCTGACTATCCAGGTCCATGGACCCTTCGAGTGATATCCAAACCTTGAACCTTCAGACTCCAACCTTGCTGTCCTACCTTGGCCACCCTGGGCGCTACTGGGGCGAGCCCAACATAGCTTGATGCTGTCAGGATGCTTGCAATGGAAGTCTTACGGGTTGGTTGTGTCAGTAGTACCCTAACTACAGCAGCCAGCATCATATGATCAGCCACACTCTCGTCACTATCCATGAAGCACCCAATGGAGTACGCCTAAGAACCCGCACAGAAAGCATGAGCCCTGACACTTCAAGCCCTCAGAAGTCATAAGCCAGTTCATCCAGGTCGGTGACCTTGCCCCTGAAGTCCACAGCCCTCGTTTGCATTGATTTCCAGCCTGTGGCTGAGCTTCGGGCTTGTGGTTCCAGGGCTTTTAGGGTGGATCTAGAGGCCTTGAGGCAGCCATCAAAGATTACTTCATGGGAAGTTCTGGAGAGAAGGTGGGGAATATCTAGTTCCCTGACTGTTGCCCCATGACACAGTACCCCAGATTACTTTGCTGTATGTAGGGCTTGCTTGCTTTTGCTCTGTGAGAGGAGTACCAGCAAGAAAGGTTCATGAACAGGCAAGAGAAATTCTGAGGGCGCTGCGGCCATCATCTTGAAACATGTGCAGCTATCCATGTGATTGAAGCAACATTAGTCCCTCAAAGCAGCAGGTCGGTGAATTTCTAAGTTGCTGGCCCAGAGTGCTCACGAAGTCGTTGATGACTGTTTTTTGACTTGTGCCAGGAAGGATTTCATGTCAGAGGGAGGCTTCGGGCATGCTGCTTGGCTGCAAATTGACCTTTACTTAGGGAAAGAAGCTTTAGCAAGTTCACTTATGGGTCCAACTCTTTTTGGCGATTTCACTGGCGTGGGAAGGTTCAGCCAGTTACTCTCGTTCCGGCTTGCATGGTTAGGCAAAGCATGACAAGGCAGATGCAGATGCCGAGTAGGGATTGGATATTTGTAGCTGCTGTGCTTGCCGTCGTCATGGCTGGGTAAGAGGTTTCCGAGAGCTACTAGTACAGTGGATGGCGGAAATCTTGCACCACCGTGCATACCTTCTATGCTGCCGAGTACAACACTTTTCGGGTTCCAAGAATGCATCCATCCACCCCATAGGGCGACCAGAAGCATTCCTGGGCCGGAGGCCTTGGGCAACGACGTGACAAAGCTGTCAGAGGAGTGCTTGCCAGGCGCATTGGGGCAACCAAACTATCATCTCAGTGGCTGTTTGTTCAAACACGGGGCCCAATTCACTTGCATAAATCTGAGATACGCATGATCCCCAAGAGAACCCAAGATGAGGCCACTAATTCATGTACCAGCAGTAGTATTTGTATCGGTGCAGGTATGACGCTCATAACATCCTACCCCGCCCTTTGCGTCATGCAAGATCTTTCAGCATGCGATATGACAGTGCATTCAAAGTGTGACTGTTCACAACACTTCTTTGCAGTTGCTTTGCGTGTAGCTGTGTGAAAACAACTGAACCCTCCAACCCTAAACCCTAATCCCTAAACCCCAATCCCTAATCCCTAAACCCTACAACCCTAATCCCTACACGCCCAGACATAATCCCTAAAGCTGACTGATGGCACCTTTCAGAATCCCTGTTTGTCTCGGGCCCGGTAGGGGCCCATTTTGCAAAACTCTGTGTTCTCTATGCTCCGTACTGGTCTTAAAAAAAGTGGTGTTTAAGGGAGGGGATACTGGCATTGCTAGAAGAGAAAGTATCCAGCCACAACGACCCTATACTCCCCACCCCAAACCCTAAACCCTAAGCCTAACCCTTATCCTAAGTCCATAAACCCAAAGAACCCTTCACACGCCTGGGATCCGCAGGAGCTCAGGTTTTGCTTGCTGCAGCCCGCGAAAAGAAGTTGCTGGTGATCCACACCAAGGAGGCCCAGCCCTTCCAGACATGCCAGGGACGTATGGGTTTAGGGGCAATGAAGAGAGCCTGAGTCGTAGAAACAAGGATACCTGCAATGCAATGATCTTTTGCTTGCGAGTCGTCGAAGCGTCCACAGCTCTACAGGCAAGCTTTGCCGTGCTAGATGGGGGTTTCCACAAATCAGGGATCGATTGAAATGGGTTCTTACAAGTAGCATTGCAGCTTTTTATGGCCCTCTCCTTACGGAAATCCCCGGATATTTCTATGTTTTTTCAGCTCCGCCCTTTTTGCATTGGCTGAGATGTCTGGCGCAGGCCGTCTTTTCACAGGTTTCTACAGTTAATTGAACATGTTATATTATATATATACATATACACACATTGCTCTGGAAGATGCCGCAACACCTAGTATAATTGTGCTCTTCTTCCCCACGTCTTGCAGCGGGAGTGTGTTGTGATGAATGTCTGGCCTGTGAGGAGTTGGCAGGAATGCTATGATGACGCTCCTTCTTGCTTGGCAGCATCCACGGCAACCAAAATCGCTAGCACTACCAAAAGCACGAGCACCATCAATACTACCAGCACCACCTGTATTCTCACGGTTCTGGCATCGGTGTCCAGCACAAGGGCCACCGAGACCATCAGCACTAGGAAGTTCCGAGCCCTACGACAGTTGTTAAGGGGCCGTCTCGCTCATTCCTGCATGCATGTTATATGCTCTGCGGGCGCTACTTGTGGCAAGCTTTACGGGAGGTGATGTTGAAGCCTGACAAATTTTCCAAGTACAATCTTTATGAAGTTAGTCATAGTGCAGTATGCCACACTTCCCCTAACCGGAGGCACACCGGGAGGATCTACGAGACTGCTGTGCTATGGGCTCAGAACAATGAAGGTTGTGAGTCTCTTTTCTGGGAAGGAGTCCTCGTCACACAGTGTGTGATACTAGCATTGCAGTCATTTAAGACAACGATCATATTCAGACACAACCTTGTAAACCACAGCACATGGCCAAGATGTTCTTTTGTGCATCACGCAGAAACCGTCACAAAGGGATGCTAGCGAATCCTGCTCAGGCAGTTTCTATGTGTTTGAGAGTTGCTGCTCCAGAGTTTTGAGCCCTGTCATTGTGCTTTTCACCAGATAGGTGCTCGGATTCGCCAAGTGAGCCACTATCCACATGAGGTTTTTTAAAGATCAGGGTTTGTGAGCTCATGTCGGGCTACCAGCGAAGATTGGGAATGAGTGCGTCGGTGCTATGTTGTGTGGCAAGGAAAAGGAGGGCTGCTTGGCACGTACGAGTGTTGGGCTCTGGACAAAAGGTCATCTCTGTGAAGCTCAGGCCTCATTTCTCCCGTCAATAGATACCTCTGGGAAAGCCATGATCATCGTGCGGAAGTATCTTGTGCCCTGAATGAGGCTTCAAGTGGAAGTTTGCTACGGGCTGGGGCGTCTTTGTGGTCTCGTTGCCGCCTGCATGCTGCAAGTGCAGCCCTAGCCATATCGGTCGGTAGTGAAAGAAACCATAGCACAGGGGCATGGAAAGAGGTCCTTGCTTTAAGCCATGTTCGCCATGTTTTTGTTAGCGTTGGACATTTTTGGATTGCCGACCATCGGCACTTGCTCCTCAAGGTCTAGTCCAAAAACTGCCAAGAGCGGCCAAAAGCTCGTTGATGCAAGGTAACTTCACATAGCTTCTGGAATGCCGTACTCATTCATGTTGGCAGACAATCCCGGTGCTGCGCTTTGGCAAGAGCATCCTCCCATACACTAAGGGCCACGGCATTGTAATCCTTATCTCTCTTGGGGCTTGCCGTTTACCTTGAATTTCTAGAGCAGGCCCTATATCCCTCAAATCGCTAGACCCCGAAGCACGTTGGTCATGTTGGTTGGGTGACCCCTGAATCTAAGAACTGCAGGACATGAAGCGCATTGGGCCACGTTGCCCGCCAGAGGGCAAGCGGATCGGCGAGGCTTGCTACGCGCTAAGGCTTCAAGGATTAGGTGCTATCTCGTTTTAAGTTTGGGTGTTCTTCGAAACCCGCAGCTGGCCCGAGTTTTTCATTCGGAGCCTCTGCCTGTAAAGGCAACAATGGTATCGGCTTGTCTGACACCACGGAAGTCTCCCCCAAGAACGTTGCTTCCTGCATCTTGCAATAACTTGCAAAGAAAAGTCTGGGGTCCCGATGCTAGAGTCTCCAGCAGATCTCTCTCTTATTCGGGCATCTATTCGGGAGGAACTCTTACTACAATTAGGTAATGTTTAGCTGAAAAGTCTGATCTGGGATGCGCTTGCTTCCTCGAGTACTGTGAGGGGCATGGGAGGCGAGGGTACTATTACTATTGCTATTACTTTTCCTATTACTATTACTATTTTATTTCTAATACTATAATATTACGATTGTTGCGGGTCAATGCGCGGGTGGGATGGATGCCAGAGGCTTGGCCTTTCTCAAGAGCGCTGATACTCACCATCCAGCGTGATTTGGACCCAGCCGTCTTCCTTCGTTTTGGTTATGATTTGCACAGCTATGGTGGTTGCTGTTGTTTGTGAGAATGCTCCTGCTGATCTTGATCGCGATTCATTGGGCCCAAACCCCGCTCTCCCACAACCCAATTTCCATTATATAACTCCAATATATACACCATTATATACTAGTTTCCATTATCCCTATATAACCCCTATATACGACTTTAAGTTGTAATTGTAAGCCCTGTGTCAAGGATAAAGGCTCCCAGGTCCTAAGACCTAAGAGCCAGCAGGAGAAGCATGACTTTCCCGCGCAATCGAATCCCTAGAAGAGACACCCCTCTTGTCCCATGTGTGTATGTATGTATCTATGTATGTATGTTTGTAAGTAAGTAAGTAAGTAAGTATGTATGTATGTATGTAGGCATGCAGGCAGGTAGGTAGGTATACGTTTGTATGTGGATACGTATGTAATCCAAGAATTGCGCCTCCCCAACAGAAACAGCTACTTAGCCCTAAGTGAGTCTCAGCTTTCCGAAAAAACTCCGGGCACGGCCCTGCAGCAACAGCCGTTCGTACACTTTTACTTGTTGTTCACTCAAAGCTCTTGATGGAGGAAATCTTGCACCACCTTAGCTCCCAAATGTCTTAGAAAGTGCTGTAGATTGGGGCCCCAGGTAGTGCAAGATTTCCTCCATCAACAGTAATTATGCTTCATGAACGACTGGATGTAGGAAAGCCCTCTGGATTCTAATCGGTTGGCCTACTTATTCTGAGTCAAGACCAGCTCTAAGCATTCATGAGCGAGATTTCCTTTCTAACGCTCGTGGCTCTGATTGCTGCGCGCCCGTCAGTTATCAAGGTCAGCTGAGCCTTTAATCCTGCGACCCCTGCCCCCTACGCGCTAAGCCACCAGAAAATGAAAGATTGGTGTCCTAAATAAGGCTCCAGGGCTCTAGTCTTTTGTAATTGGCCTGGAGCTTTTTAAACGGCCTCCAAAACATGTTATAACTAAAGGAGGCGCAACATTACAACTTGCCAGCGGTATAAACACCCTCCTTTCCTGGACAGAAAGGTCCTTCAGGAGGGCATGGGGCGCTTGCTCGTCGATGGGAACCTTGGCTTTGAGTATGAGTAGGTCGGGCATGTTAGCAGGCTAGTTGGTTAGGTTGCTCTTTGCCTAACGGAGCTTTCAAGGCAGTATCGATTGTGTCTCCCATAAATGTGAAGGATTCGGAGGTACAACATTTCCCCGCAGCCCATTGCTGGATTCCCAGGCTCACATTCGTGGAGGTGTTTGCAGAACGTAGAGGGGCATCTTCTGTTGCGAGACTGACTAGTCACGGGTGACGGTCTCATTTGGCACACTGACCCTTTAGGCAGCCATTCTAGGAAAGAACATGTCAGGGTGTGCGCAGCAAACGGACACACAATGACTGCATATCAGGGGCAAACGAAGGGGGGCGGCGCAAAGGTAGACCACCCCATGAGCCTTTGACAAGGTTCGTCTAAGGCTCCCCAACTTCGTCAAGCCCCCTTTTCCTTCGTCAAGGTTCGCCAAAGTTTCTGCGTGCTTGACAAGGTTCGTCAAGGGTGAGGTTGACCACCCATGAACCTTTGACAAAGTTCGTCCAAAGCCCCGCTCCTTCGTCAAACCCCCCTTTTCCTTCGTCAAGGTTCGTCACGGGTTCTGCTTGCTTGACAAGGTTCGTCAAGGGTGCTCTGGGGGTCCGCCCATCAGGGGGGGTCCCCTCAGTTTGCCCCCCAGCATATATCAAGCAGCATTTTTTGCGCAGTAGGAGCGGTAACTGTATGAGATGGATGACCCTTGAGTTTGAGTGACGATGTTGCTGACTGGAAACAAGAACACTCTCACCCTTCGCTGGAAAACTACGGCCATTTGTCAACAGCAAGTAAGGCAGACAACGCATACGAACCGGCAACCATACAGTCAGCATCGATGTTTTAAAGCGGGAGATGAGGTCACCTGGAAACGAGATTGTGGACGTGGTGAAGCCTGTTGCTCCTTGGCTGTCACCAAGTCTCTTCCTGCTCAAAGATTGGCCTCCCTTTGCAGCAATCCAAGATGCTTAGCGTCAAGATAGGACCAACACCTGAACCTGCTACGTGCGCAGGCACAAGACTTTTGATGCGCAGTCAAAATTGCCCCCAGGTCGCCGGGTACCTTGCAAACTTCTCTCTGCAACTTACCAAGTGCACGCGATCGTACGTGACTTCATCTCAATGGAAGCGTGTTGTGTAAGTGGGTACAGAGCAGATGCTGGTTTCCTGGCGGCCGCGGAATCGTTTCCAGATGGCACTGGATGTCATCGCAAGAGTCCGGCTTCCTGCGCCAAATCAGGCCTAAGCTTGCAGCCCTCGTCATCTTACATGATCCAGAGTCTAAACTCCTTAAAGGCAGAGGTTACTAAGAGGGAGACCAAGACTTTAGACTATAGCTCACATGTTTAGGCTGTAGATGCATCATGGGCGGGTGTTCTTTCCGCGTCCCGCGTGATTGGTACAAGTCATCAGCCAACCGCTCCTTTCAGCAGTTTCGGCCTGAGGCATCTCTCTGGGAATCCAAACCCCGGTACTATTTCTAGATTCTGGAGTTTCAGGCCCAAAGTGGGCATCACGTATAGACTTAGACCCCTAGACTTGGGGGCATAAAGTTGGGAAACTTTTTAGACCTATAGACCCTCAGGCTGTGCGTTAAGACCGCATCCCAGGAAGGCGAGGTGGTGCTTTGCAAGCCAGGCCGCCAGATTGAACGAAAGTTTCCGGAGTCGTTGCCAGCGTAAGGCGGTGGTAGGAGTAATAGTAGTTCGAAGAATAGCAAGAATAATAGTAAGAATAGTCGTATAGTTGGGCAGCAGCAGGAGTATTAGCCACCACTTTTACAAGTGTTTTCAAAGTCTGGATAACCAGGGACCAACCTGCAGCATCAGGCAAGGGCGCTTTATAGGGTTTAGAGATTTAGGGTTTAAGGGGATGCTTCGTCAGGCAAAGGCGCTTTCTTCATGACTGGCCTGAACCAACTGCTGCGGGAGCGGGGGATCAGCCACCTCATCTTCTGCGGGGTGACAACCGAGGCCTGGCTCTGGGCCTCGCTCCAATGAATTGGAATAGTAACAGTAATAATAATACTAGCAATAATGTTAGTAATAATCATGCTGATGATACTGATAGTAGCACTGGTAATAGTGTCATACGAGCTACAACAAGAATACTAGCTATCGGAACAAGAAAACTAACACCGGTGATAGCAGCCCAGCATGAAGCCCGGCAGATGATACGTTACCACCACTACAACTTGTATGATTACTATCACTATCACTAGTACTAGCACGACTATTCTTACTATTGCTACTTTGGAAGCATGTCCCTGCATGGCCTCCACATTAGCTTCAGCCTCGAGCAGGTATGCGTGCAGGTGACCATGCGTGAGGCGAACGATCGTGGCTACGAGTGCGTACTCGTTGAGGACCGCACCCAAAATGTGGTGATGTGGGTGTTCCTCAAATCAGGGGCCCGTAGTCTATCCTCCAATCAAGGTGGGAGAGGGAATGCCATGATTTCATAACCTTGGCACGGGGAAGTTCTGACGAAGTTCTGACGAAGTTTCTTCCTTGGTATAAAACCCTCCTGTGAAGCTGAGGTGCTTCTAGCCGAGGAACTTGAGATTGGGAAGGGCTTAAACCCTAGATGACCCCTAAATAACAGTTTGTATCATCCTGTGTAACCACTGTCTGTCATGTCCCCTTGGGAAGCGGTTCTCCCGCTTACTGGAGGGAACTCCAGTCAGGACGCCACCGCAAGCTACATTCCGAAGTTCAAGGCTCTCAGCTCATAGAGCTTGCGTTGCTTCCAATAATTCCATAGCACGTTCGGATGTACGAGGGGGGTGGGGATCTGTATAATATGATTTGGGTTATAAAGGGGCGGGGACTGTGATAATTAAGAGCAGTCAACTCCTATTAAGAAGTGGGCTATGATTGATGTTCTTGGTCCCCTGGTTCTTAGAGGAAGTTGAGAGAATTATGCCTATAGAAGCCCTTAGAACACTTGAATAGCACAAGAATTTTCATGTTCTTCTGCGAACAAGCAGCAAGATCATGATGTGGACACCCCCTAGACGTTAGACGGCTGGGTACAGGGTTTGGGGGTTCATAGAGCGGAACAACGGTCTGAGGCTGCAGGTAGCCAAACATCATGCTAGCTGCAATGCACAAATGCAGTGATAAGATATTGCTACAGTATAGACACAAGTCCAGTGAGCAAAAATCTGCAGAGGATACGCTGAATACAAATCTGTTGCAGCAGTATCTGCCTCCGGGTAGCAAGCAAATTGGCCACGACACTTTGATTGCCTGTTCTGCAAATGCTTCTTCCGCCGGATACCCCCAAAGCTAAATACCCCCAATTTTGCGAACATGAGGCACTTCTTCTGAACGTTGCAGAAACATTGTTGCCAAACATGACTTCTGAAATCCTTTCGGGTGCTTTTTCTGGAAAGCCATTATGACCACAGCCTGCCTTGGTACAAAACAACGAAAGTGAAATGAGACGCCTCGAGCAAGACTGTAAGTGGGCCGAGAGCAGCGACTTGATATGGTCAGGGAGGGCAATGAGACCATCGAGGTCTTGGTTGGAAGCTTAATTAGAACACTGGCTTTAGATGGGGATTCCCCAAAATTGGGGTTCCTGTTTTGCCGGTCCTTGTTATGGGGATTAATTATCGTCTCCTGGTTCATATACAGAGGACCCCTTTTAAAAGACATTTTGACATATCTCCAGCGGTTCCACCGCCATTTTATGAGGTCTGGTGCATCGGGGAACCCTCCACGACTAACGCTTCCCTAAACCCTAGAACTCCGCGTGTTCAGATGCCTGCAGGCCGCCGTCATCGAGATGGTCCGATCTCAGGGAGGGATTGTGGGCTATACCACAGAGAAATCGGAGGCCGGTTGGGAATGTGAGAAGAGGGCTTACATCATCAAGATATTAGGGCATGAAGCTAAGGTTGGGATGGTATAAAGCATGAGGATGCTCTGGTTGGCCCTGTCTTACCCCTGGAGGACGTTGCGAAGGCCTTGAAATCGGCAGCGTGACCTGAGGAAGAGGCGTTGCAGAATGGGCATTTGTCCCTTTTTGTTGGTCGAGCAATGTTGCACCTTTAGACGGCGGCTGTGACTGATGCGAAGGATGCAGGAACAGGCAAATTTTGGAGTGCCCTCGAGTTTGGAATGTAAAGGGCTCCGGGCTTGCTGTTTTGGGTTGTGAGAGTAGGGCTTGGGGTTTACCGGTCTAAACTTCATGCTACAATAACGGTGGCTTCCTCATCATCTTGCGGTATTTCTGGTCACTGGGCCTTAATTATCATACGAACAAATAGCTTTTTTGATGTCGCTGTTGGCACGGAAGTTGAACGCAGTGCATGCCTTGTAGAGTGTCTAGCATAAGATCACTGCACATGTTGGAACCTCACAAAGACGCACAGATGCTACTCAGGCTGCTCTGAGGCTTGCGTTTTTCGGATACAGAATGCCATGCTTAGCCGGGATGCTACAGATTGATTGGGGTCAGAAACAGCCTAGGGCACATGCCTCTAGCGAAAATTTCAGCAAGCTACGTGAAGACATCGACGACACCAACAACTCTTGAAACCCCGTTCATCAGCCCAGTCGCCCGGTCTTGCAGCAGAGTTCCCTCGTAAGAGTCAGTCCCTGAAGCAGGCCGCCGCCGCAAAGTTCTCATATGCAAGGGGCTCTTGCCTACACGCTCGAACTGCCTTATGTAGTCAGGCCTATGTACCCAGTATTGGGGACCTGGCAACTCCAACTAGGGGCACTGAGGGTCTTGGTCTAGTGCTGTGCGGGATGAGTGTTAGTTTGCGTCCAGAACATTTTGGGTGTCTCAAACTAAAGTGGCCTAGTGTAGGGGTGGTCAGGGATGTTTACCAGGACCCCCCTTACCTTCAAATAGGGGTAATGGCCCCTATTTGAGGCAAAAAGAGGGTAGATGGAGAGTTAGGTATGTGGTGACCCAAGTTTGTGACACAACCCTTGTGTGAACTCCTGGAGATCCCGAATCCCTCATGATTCCTGATGACGAGCCTCCGAAACTCTAGACCCTAAACCCTATTTTAAATCATCCCCGAACCACATGATGCCACTCTTTCCATGTGTGGGGTATTAGTGTTTGTTTTTGCAGAACTCTTTCCTCCAACTATTCAATACACCCCACCTGCCAATATTCAAGATGCTTTTTTTTTAGAGCCTACACACAATTGGGGCGGGGGGCGAGTTGAGCAAAAAGTCGTACAACCCAAATTCCCATGGCATTCTCCATGTTCTTTTTCTCCTGATTCTAAACTATTAGGGTATATCCCCAAACTTTACATATCTCTTTTTTTCAAAGCCCCCATATAACCCCTATGAAACAATTACATATCCCTTTGCAACACTGGCTTGGCAACTTGGCATCCACCTGCTTCGGGACATGCTGTTCAAAAGTAACATCCAAAAGTCTCCCGGGCCTATGACAGGAGACTGCGAGGTAGGTCAGAGCAAGCGCTTGCGGAGTGTCTCCGACCCTAAACCCTATACCCCTAAACCCTGAAGCTAGAAAAACTCCTCAACATGAAGCCTTCCCAACTTGCCACGGGTGGGTTTGAAAAAACATGTGGATTCTTCATTAGTACACGAAATCCTCTTTTTTCGTCCCTATAGAGCATTTAAGCAGTTTTTTCTTGTTCCGGTGCCCCTAACCTGCCCTAGTTGGGGGATGAAGACAACCAGCAAGTGCTTATTGTAGTCAGCTCTCCGCCCGGGATTTCCATGGAGGTTGGCATTGGGGGCGGGGGTGCAGGGGAGCTTTTCTAGTGAGTCTTGCAATGTTCTGCAACACGGAGATGTACTGGTTAGGCAGAAACAGTGGTAGGATTATCATAGGAATTCGAATATCATCACCGTTGTAACGGGTGGTAATTACTATAGTGAGTGAGAGCCCAACCTCAGAGATGTATCAGATCGCATGTCCGAGGCAAAGTTGGTTTGGCAGTTAGACCCGTCTCATCCCGCCAACGATCCCTCCATGGGACTATGCTTTTTTCCAATTCTACTGCTACGCATGCCGCATGCCCCACAAGAAGGCACCTTTGCGCCTCCTTGTCCGCAAGGGAAAAAAGCTGCAGTGGCTGTTTTGATGGTGTGCGCCTTCTGCAGCTTGTAGGAGCACGCTGGAGGAGAATCCATTACAATTCACGAGCTGATCAGCAGGTCGCATGTGATCATCGTCGCTCGCCAAGTCATGCCTGGTCAATGTCGGTTGGCATGTGCAGCAAGCAGTCTTCCCCCAGCCCCCCTGCAACTCCAGGAAATTGCGTAGCTTGACCCTCTCTGGCTGCGGCCGTTTTGTTGGTCAGCTTGGTCGTAGTATCCGACGCCACGGGCGGGCCTTGCGGGCCCCCTGACTGCAACTTCACTTATAACAGGGTTGGGTCAGCTCAACCCACAATTCCGACGTGTTAGAAGTATAATGAAGTATGTTTCGAATTGAGAGGCAAGGAACGCAAAAGATCCAAAGCTAAGCGAGGCGTGTGTCAAGTGCTGTCGCGTTGTAATGTTGGTGCTTCGCCTTGCCAGACACAACCAGGATTTTGATTGGAGACGATTTCCAGTGTTAGGAGCATGGTCATGCTGTCATGTGCAGTGTAGAAGCCCTCAATGAGGAAAGCTTGCTCAGCAAGATGAGTCCTTCCCCCATGTTGGGGATCCTAAATGCTGCAAGGTCTCCTTTAGGAGGTGTGCCGGGTAGAGCAGCGAGAATCATGGCAATCCGTACAGGATTTCGCTTTTCCATTATGCTTAAATGCAGAGACTGGGGCGCTGAGGGGTCAAAGGTTTGCGGGTCTCAGCAGAAGAAGGACTCAACAGCTTTTGTTCTGACCATTCACCCGCATGCCGAAGGCAGGTTTTACGGTGAGGTCATGGCATGAGTGGTATGATCTAGGCAACTCCTAACCCTAAACCCGCAAGCCCTAGGACGAACTACTCTAGACCTAAACCCTAAGCTAGGGCGGGCACTGTCCTGGCAGTGAACCTGCCTAAGACGGAGAGTGATGTATCTTCACTGAGTTCACGGTGGTAGTCCAGCGGCAGTATGATCTACCCCAAGGCTACTACTGGTTCAGCAAATCTGTGGGTGACAAAGGCTCATGGAAGTAGCACCGCTTCTTCTCTCAATAATGAAGCTCAAGGGACCAAGACACCTCCAGGTATATCTGCAAGGGGGTCAGAATTGTTGGCCTTTCCTGGATTTCCTATATAAAGCACGACCCCTGATATGTAGGGTATCCGAGGTCCCCTGACAAATTTCCGCCTCAATGTGGAGAAGTAGCTGACCATCCCAAAGCCTTAATTGTGGCTGCATTCTTGACTCCTTATAGGGGGGGTTATATGGGGGATTGTATAGACTATTATAGGGGCTATTATGAGGGATACTAGGAGGTTGGACTAATTACATGTTTAGCTGCATCTGTTAATTTCCCTGCACATCATGCATTAGAAATTTGGTGCATTGCATTTAACGCAAAGCAGCAGAAGCAACTTTCTCCCATCACCCCGGGAGCTCTCTACATGATCCCAAAACTACATGCACGTCAGAATGACAGACAGTGTGGCTTGTCAACTGCCATGTGACCACATGCCTTCCTGCGCAACCCGAACTCTGAATCCTGAACCTGCTGGGTGGCTGTTCAGCAACTTGAACTAAGTTGCCATTCCAAGTACGCCATACTCTGTACATGTTATGGCAACTTCCTAGACCCTCCATCTACCCTCTATATATCCTAAGTAGGGACCAAAAACCCCGATTTAAAAGGGCTATATCCCCTAAATACGGACCATATACCCCTTTTTAAAGGGCATAAAAAGTTCTCGCAGCAACCCATCTAAGGCCATGGCAGAAGACGAGCAACCAGCGAGGCCGTGCCAGGAAGGGTTCAGGCTTAGTGGGAATTCGGGGTTTGGGTCTAGGGTTTAGGGCTGAGGGTTTGGGGTTTAGGATTTCGGGCTTAACTTTAGGGTTAAGGGGTTTGGGTTTAGGTTGTAGGGGTTTGGGTTTAGGGTTTAAGTTTTAGGGGTTTGGCTTCAGAAGGTTGAGGTTTGAGGGGTTGGGGTTTAGGGTCTAGTGTAGGAGTTGGGCTTTGTGTTTCGGAAGTGCTCGAAAATTCGAAAATGTTTTCTGTTGTAGCCGGACCACGGATAAGGATGTTGCCCTGGTTTGGAATGTCGCGTCGTAGGATTTCTTCGATTTTGCCATTCAGAGGCCCAATAGTTAAATGAGACGCCCGACTCAGATTCACTTCTCATGGACGCTTGTCAGTTGTAGGAAGGCTGATGTCTGATTCCAGTTTGAAGGTTCTGGATCCGGAGCCTGATTGTAGGGTGGTCAAAATGGACAGGATGAATTAGATGTTCAAAGCAGTGTTTGTGCCAATCCCGGCCAATCAGGGGACATGTTGGAGCTGGATCCCAATTTCCTAAACCATGAGACCATGGTTGAAATCAAGAAGACAGGTAAGCAACATCGCCACACTTGCCATGTTCGGGATGGTAGGCAAACAAGATGTTACTGAGCTTCCGATGGGGCACACAGTCTTCGGTTCAGGGTGCTGTCCAGGGTGCTTTTGCTATTTAGTGTCTTTGCTGGTATATTTGGCCAAAGGAGTTGTATTTTATTTGAGCTCCACCACCAAAGACATTGTCGAGACCATTCGAGACCCTTTTTGTATAAAGACATAACAATGATATACGTAAAAAAGAAACCTCGCAGACTTGCTCCAGAAGCCCAGAAAAGTGTTGGATTATCTGTTGAAG
The DNA here is from genome assembly GCA_905231905.1 of Symbiodinium pilosum. Lineage (NCBI taxonomy): Eukaryota > Dinophyceae > Suessiales > Symbiodiniaceae > Symbiodinium > Symbiodinium pilosum. The sequence continues at coordinate 365,518 of CAJNIZ010043859.1, forward strand.
CTTGTGACAAGTACGATGCGAGCTGCGAGAATTTCACGCCGCAAATTATATCAGAATTCACCCTACTAATAACCCTCTCAGTGAGTGCTTATAAGACATTGTGGAATTGCTAAAAAACTTAGGACCCTACATCAGCCTTTCTTTGACTCCAGGCTGACCAATGCCCCGCAGGACCGGGGGAGCCTCCTGCGACTGGTATGCATTTTGGGAGAATGGAAAAGAAAAGGGGTTCAGGGTTTAGGGTTGAGGTTATATCAGGAGAATGGAATAGAAAATGGAAACTACTATAGTATATTGGGGGTAATATGAGGATAGTGGACAAGAAAATGAACATTACTGTAGCATTTCGGTGTTTTGAGTGTTGCGGTGGCTACCAAGCACCTTATATGATTCCAGCATGCTGGAATGCCATACTCTACTATTATGGATGGATGCCAAGAAAATCCCTGTAGATGAGGCTTTCTAAGGGGCCTCTAGATGTTGATTGGTTTAGTTGCAGGATTTTGGGTGTAGCATTCTGTGGATATTTGTTAATTTCTGTTCTGTGCCGGGAGTTGTTGGCAGAACGACCAAGGTTTCACACAGTCTCAGGCAGGGATCAGTCACACTCCCACTGTTAGATTATAAATGCAAAGGGTCCATGAAAGCTTATACTCCCCCTTAAATAGATAGAATATGGGTATATAGGGATCTTATTCTAATATACCCAAAGCCATATTCTATCTACTTGAAAGGGGGACTCTAGTGCTTGGGAGGTGGGATTGAGAGCTTGTGCCCGGCAGATTTAGGCTGAATGTTTCAGACCACCCTGAAGCTCTGAGAGCCCGAAAGCGCACTGAAGAAGGGGTTATGTTGGGGTTCTATATTGATTATGGAAATTAAAATGGAAACCACTATTTAGGGTTTATAGTCCCCCTTAAGTAGATAGAATATTAGGGGTTAATAGGGATAATGAAAATATCATGGAAACTACTATTTGGGGTTTAGGGTTTAGGGTTCAAGCAAGCATCATGAGAGGGGTCGATAGGGGAATAGCAGATGCCGCATCCGCAATGTTCTCCTACTCTTCCATTCCTTTTGTGAAGGAAGTGCGTGTTCTGTTCCAAAAGGCACGTGCTGTCCAGGAGAGGAAACTTACTGGTGGATACTAGAGAATGAGGGAGTCTAATCCCTATATAACCCCATATAATGTATTCCGGTATTCGCTACTTACCCTCAACACTAAACCATGATAACACATATATATATATATATGCACATCTTTATTCCCTACTATCCCCCAGTCATGAAAGGTGACTGAATGTTGGAAGCTGTGCTCTTTGTCAAGACCACACGAAGCATGCAGGCAGGTGATTCAGGTTCCTGCGGGAGCTTGGAATTGACAGCGGAATCTTAAACAGTATTGTTTCCACTACTATTGCTGTTGTTTCTACGATTATGACGAGCATACCTATTACTACAATTATGACTAGTATTGTTCTTAGGATTATTATGACTATTAGAATCCCTAATCATTTTGCTGTTCTCCATAGCCTTCTGCATGGCTCTTCCATGCTTAGATACCCCTCAACACTGAACTGCCAAATGGGCGTGCCTCAAAATTGTTTTCTCGAAATCGAATCCCGAAGACCCAAAACCCTAAACCCTAATCCAGGCAGCAAGCCCCAAGCCCCCATGCCCCTGCAGTGGTCTCAAGGCCTCCTAAACCCTAAACTCTATCAAATGGGGTCCTCTTGGCCCCATGGGTTCTGGCATGCTCTGCCTGGCTAAGGATTAGCCTTCGGTCCGCTAACCGAGAGTTCCCCGATGCTGGCATTACGAAGTTTGGGGTTTATTGTATTGGGGTTATGTTTATATAGGGATACTGGAAAATATCATGGAAACTACTATTTAGCGTTTAGGGTTCCGGAGTTTAGGGTGTAAGGTGGGGTTCGGAAACGCTACCATACCACCCCTTCCTCAAATGGAGCCTACATAACATCTAAGTATGCAGATTGGGTTCTAGCTGGTAATTAGAGGAGTTGCAGTAAAGGGTTTTATTTCATAGTGGAAGATCTTCAGTAGATATTCGAGGAGACTTAGTACATAACGACTCTCCGCTTCGGGTGGTTCCGACATGAGGGTCTCACTTTCTACACCAAAATACCACAGTCTTGTCATAGGGGCTCCCCAGGACGGACCCCAGATGTTGGAACCTCGCCCCGCTGGAATACTTTAAAACAAGACCATATCAAATCTCCATGGACCATGCGTTGGCACTTGGCGACTTATGGAGTTTGAAAGTTCCTGACCTCTACGAGGTGGTTAATGGATGGGGGCGAGCGTATAGAATGAGGGTATAGAACGACCAGAAGAGAGATGAGGCGCGTAGTGTCTGAAATTAAGACTATATGAGCTATAGTCTAAACTCCTTAACGGGGCTTATATGGGCGATTATATAGGGGAGTATTCAGGGGTGATTAGGGTGATGCTAGGACTCTAGACTGTGGAACATATAAGCAACAGAGTCCCCAAATGAGATGTCTGCAGCGTGTTATGACGACTCATGTCGTTTTACCTGCCTCCACCATCGGGGGAGCACTGTTCAGATTGGATTTATGGCATGTCTCATGCCGTCCCATACGCACATCCAGAAGCTACCAGTCTATTGTTGACACAAGAGTTTGCACGTTCAAAGTTTGAGCTTAGAATGAAGCAGCTCTATGCGTATCGAGAGGTGCCTTCAAAGCCCGCGGAATGATCATGTCCTTGCCATGTCCAAGTCCCCCCCAGGGGTCCAAGTATTGAATATTCATATGCTTGCCCAAAGCCTTTGCTATCATTACTACTGCCCAAACCCAAGTACCTACTTGTTGGGTGCTTGGACGGCCTGGGTCCTACTTGTAAGCAAAACCGGGTCCCTATGAAAAAGGACCCCGGAGAGTGGGCACGGTAAGTTGCCTATGAGCTAATTGGCCTTGAGCTTGGGTTAGCTGGGAATGAAGGAAGGAAAAATACTACAAGGGGTTGTATAGGAATGGATCCATGTAGTGATCACTGCTATATGGATACATTCCTTTATAACCCATTATAGTAGTTTCCATTTCCTTTTCCAATCCTTCATTATGGATCCATTCCTTCCTCCCTAGCTAACCAAAGGGCTGCTTGGGTCCGCTCGAGTATTCCTTGCAAACTGCTAGGATCCTCGCTTGCAGGACCCTCTAAAGGTGGGAGTCGTACTCTTAAAACATCCTCAAATCTGATCAATGCCTAGAAGTGCCTGAGTAGGTGCATGAAATTCGGAAGCAGCTCAACTCATGTCCACTCCTAGGATCTTGCTTATCCTCCTCTGGAGGAGGCCCTATGCAAGTTTGACGAAGCCCACATTTTGGGATATCCAAGGTTGCAGCAGCTGCGCCAGTCTCGCGATGACAAGCCTGAGTCCCGTGCTAAAGAGGCTGGTCTCAGAGTTCGGGGTCTAATAGTGGGCAGGGGTGCCATTTGAGGTAATTTGCGCTTCTTGTGCTTGGGGTGCAGAACCTCTGACTAAAAAAAGAACCCCTCCAGCATCGCAAGAAGTCGCCTGCCCTGGAGGCTGAGATCCTCGAAGGCATTGCGCGCACTCACGCCTCCCTATCGGAGCCATTGGGAGCCGTGCTTTGCTCAGAAAGTTGATGCTTTCAATCTAATCCCCCCCGCCCTTAGGCTCCAAGGACCATATCAAGCTGCACAGTTGTTACCTCTACAAACTGTTTGGTGTACACCTGAGCATATACTATGTTGGCACTGGAGCCACGCGGCTGCACAGGTGCAAATCTTTGCGGCTTGCTTACGACAGCGCACTGAAACCCTGCATTGAAGCCTTGACTCCAATCCTTGCGCATGCTTTTCCATGAGGACCTTCGCCCACAGCAATCTTAATTTCGGGGCCTCGGGGACAGCATGGGTTACAAAGAGGTACTTCCATGTTGGGTAGATCCCCGTTCGGCATCTGGTTTCAGTACATTTATCACAACCGATTAGGTGCAAACACATAGGACGCAAATACAAAACAGCAATCCTTCTTTGTGAACCCTTGACACAAAAAGCCACGCAAGCTTTGTGAGCCTGATGGGATTCCCCATTAAAAGAACCAACATCATGCGCCAAATAGGTGTAGTTGTGGGAGTTTTGCAGGGCTTCGAGTTCGCGCCTTCTGCATCTTGGTCAGGACCTGTCTCCATAATAGGCATGCGTCTTCTTTGCAAGAGCATACAAAAAGGGGCTCAAGGCTCTCTATTCTTCAAGTCTTTGCCAACTGGAGATACTCCCGTGAACCTCATACGCACTCAGGTGAGGAATGCGCTTCTCGCCGCGGAGATTCGGCGAGAGCTCCAGGACCTTCGATTTATGAAAAAGCGGCAGAGCATATTGAGACGAAGGTCCTGTGGAGTCCTAGAGGAAGGCCTGAAAGCCATGGGTATATCAACCGAAGCCCTGTTCATTCAGTGCATTGTACGGCTTTTCTTGTGATGTTTAGTGTTGGGACCAGCGCAGGTAAAACTAAGCACCTGCGCCTCACATTAAACACACCCCACCCCTCTCCCAGTATATTAAATGAATATTCCTTATGTGTGCATTCTTTGCATCGGGAATCCTCCAAAAGCCTATTCGAAGTATTCAAATCCCTAGAGAAGGCACCACCTGCATCATGAATTAGGGCTGCTGGAGGACGAGGTTGGAGAAGCGGCCGCGCTGCTATTGGCAGTTCCTTGGTCATCTAAGAGAGGGGTCATGGTTAGTGTGCTTTGGTCCATATATATCTTTACATCTGCACACGTTTTTGCCATTACTACTGGCTCGAGGGATCACTTAAGATCTTTCGCAGGGGCAGGTTTATCGTAGCAGGGATAAACGTTGAACTTCTGCAAAAGAAAACGCGCTCTTTGCGTCCTTCGGCGGCCGCTGCATTACTTTCAGGCCACGATAGACGGCCACGCTTCATGTGTTTCGGTTTCACGGTCGTAGCAGAATCCAAACCATCCCATTTAAGTCAGTATCCAGACCCAATTGCGAAGGGGGTCTCGCGCATTGAAGAGTGCCTCACATCATTTTGTAAGGCATTCAGGGCTATTTGGGGAGTGCGTAGGGGTTCTGTATAGTGACATGTTGCTAAACAAGTTTCTGCGCACACGCACGAAGGACCGCATTCCCCAAACACCAACTATTGAAGTTCAGGGGCCGTTGGGGCTAACTTACGCTCATCACGTCGATCCCAAATCTTTGATCAAGGGTCTTTGCAAGTTGGTATCTCTTCAGCGTAGGGGAGAGCACGGATGTGGCTGCAAAGTCGCCTAAAGAGACGGCCCCTCATTGTTGCATGCATGCATACATGCATATTCAAACTCAAAAAGCAACCTCCATCTACAGCAACATCGCTCCAGGTGTAGACGCACGATGCAGGGCGAACGGCGAACGGCCATTCAATGTACTAACTCGTGTAAGCGCTCGGAGTCCAGATCTTATGGCCCAGTCCTCTTGAAGAAGGTCTTAGTCAGAGTCCAGGAAGAGGCATTGCAGGTCATCCTCTTGGGCAACAATAGGAGTCAAAAGGAGTCTACATAATCCTAGCCTGCCCCCGAAGGAACAGTCACAACAACTGAAGAGCAGTCAGCAAGATTCTGGCTACCTTCCACGCCGTCTTCAATCCTTACATAAGATAAACCACTGTTGCCGAACTGAACCTGTTACAAAGCCTGCAACACCTCACTGGCAAACTTCTTCCACTCCTGTACAATGAGGCAAACCAGCAACGCAGCCTCGGTGAAATGATTGACGCTACGGACTCTCCTGGGTTTCTATGTGAGCTATACTAAGCCCCTTAAAGAGGATTTATTATGTGGGGGAGTATACTTTATTACTAAGGAAGATGCTAGGAGTTTAGACTACAGTTCGTGTAAGAGAGCATTGAAGCTACAACTAGTTTGATATTCTGCCGTGCTTTTGGGTCACAACGCCAAGTATACCAATGTTGCAGATGTCCTACTGGCTACATTTGTTTTTCAGCAGAGGAAGCGTGAAGTGCCGCTGGAATTTGAACATTTGTGAGCCAGATAGTATCACGTGTCGTTCCTTGCAAGCATTAGGCTGCATACTGGAGTTCTAAAATCGTGGTCCATGTTTGATGCTCCTTCGTAGAAGGATCGTTTTGTTTGAGGGTGCAGAAGGGGCAGCTGTTTCTCAGAAGCATATATGCGTCACGCCAAAATTCAGTCATCGCTTCAAATACGCTAAATCAAGAAGGACAGCTATTACAGTGCTTGCTATGCTGAAAGAGAAGCATAGTGAAGAGCAGCATTTGCAGCAGATCGATGAATCCTCCTCTGATTGCCGAATGGCTGCTAGGTCCCTTTTGTACGTTAGGATCCCAGATGAGTAGTATTTAATTTGGGGATACTATGGTACCCAATATAGAGTAAGATTCTATCCTCCTTTTGGGGTATACTATTTTATATAAGGAATATAATCTTATTAGGTTCAGCCACCAAAAGAAGGGTACTCAAATGAGAGTACTAGAGTGCCGGAAAGGAGCTCCGTATAGAGCAGAACACATACACCACACCTGATCTCAGGCATGGATGTAGAGGGCAACAGAGCCCAAGCATATTGGGCGAAGGGCTTCCCAAACCCTAGACTCCAACCCTTTTCATTCTCATAAACCTGAGAGTTAAGCATCCACCGATCCCCGCAACCATGATGAGAACCATTGAGCCCCGTGCCTTCGCACGTATACAATCCCATATTTATCCGTTCATAGCCCCAAATCCCCCATTTAAGATTCCTTGTTGGTAGGGCAAGGTATCATCTCCAACCCACATAAGCTTTCAGAAGCAGGAGACAGCTGAGCGAGCACTGGAGTTGTCACGGCGGACGGGAACCGCCAGTCAGGAAGCTGAGGCAGGGTCCGTGAGGGTGTTTTCAAGATTTAGGCAGGGCTTTTGTTCATTTTGCGCCCCCCTTGTGGAACCCCCCCCCCCCGCATGTGATATAGTAACAGTTAGCCTAGGGCTTTTACGGGAATGTATTTAGAAAGGGGTTGTATGATAGATTAAATGGCTCAGGGTTTGCGTAACAAGGCTGGATTCTTGGTTTGGAGTTTGTGCAAGGGTTTCATGTTTCCAGTCATTTTTCGGAAGCAAACGTCGAGCATTCCCTGCTACACTACTTTGAGTTTAACGGGAACGTCGTAGTGAGGGTTACAATGACTACTGTAGCAGAAAGTGCCCCTACAGCTCCTCTTGCAAGCGACTCGAAACATGACCTCCCCCCCTAAAGACAGTACCTATGCAGACATCACTACTGTTCCAATCAGCAGTTTGGGATGAGAGTTTGCCTGTTACTGCAACTAAACCTGCAGATGTTGTGAGGTAGATGTGACTTTCTGCATACAGCCCATCGAATATGCGGTAGGACGTTTCTAAGGAAACATCGACGATTTGTGAAACTGTTTCGCAGCAATGGGACAGCCGATGCAGTGGTCCACATAGTGCGAGAACGTAAGGAAGAAGTCCGCTTCGTGAGGCAAGCAAGACTTTGAGCCGCATCTTAGGAGAGAGAGGCACGCAGCTGGGATTTGGGAAGCAGGGGAGGGTTTGAGTAAGCAGCAGGTTTAATAGGAAGAGGAGCAGTAGAAGAAGATGCGTTGGCGATACACTCGATAGACGAGCCATAGAGTTTTGGGGCAAGGTGCGCAAAAACATGTCGACATTGGAGATGGCTCGCTAATAATGCTGGATGTTGTTCCCATTCGAGGCGTGCGAATGCTGCAGGAAACCTGCAGTCTACAGGGTTGTTCATGAGTCTTACCGGAACCTCCGGCCCCAGCCACTGTCCCAGACATTCGGTTCATCCCATTAGTATCCATTAGTGTTATGCCTGTTGCTGTCACACTTTCAGAGTGCTTGACATAGCCTTTGCGTACTTTGTGGCAAGAGTATGGCCAGTCAAAACTGGATGCCCTTTCGAAGGCCCCCGCACTTTATCTGCCCTACTAAGAGCAATAGTCTCATAAGGCTGGCAAGGATGTGGCCCTGATGTTTCAGGGCTGAACACCATCTCACAGTCTACTAGTATCTCCTAAGCTCCCCAATTCCTAAACCCCTAGTAACCCCCCCTTAATAAGCCCTATACTACTCCCCTATATAATCCCTACATAACCCCCCTTCAAGGAGTCTAAACCCTGGTTTCCGTTGGGATTGAACAGTCCTTATCCTTATCCAGGCGCTCACAGCCACCTCGGGTCAAACGGTGCCACTTTGTGCATTCTTTCTTCCACAATTCCTGAGAAACATCGTGGTAGACTACAAGGACGCAGCTAAAGCACTTTGAGTGCCTCCAACTCCGAAGCATTGAAACCTTTGACTCCCCCCATGGGTGTGGAGGGGGAGGTTGTTGCATCTAGATTGATTGTGGGCCGCAGCGCTCCATCCTTTTGTTTGGAACTTCCTGCACCCGTCCCAATGTCACAGGATTTCTACTTAGGTCTGCGGACTGTAGTTTTTTTTTTTCGGCCAGCTCCACAACATTCCAAATTGTCACCGGATTGCTTGTCATGGTCCAGCCTTGAGAGTAGCCCCATCCACATAGCGGTTATCCAGGATCACCAAAGTCAGCTAATCAGGTAGCATCCTTGGAAGTGTTTACCAGCTAGGCACCCAGCCCCCAATCCTTGAATTCCAGGTCCCATTCCTGTGACATCCTACCTTCTGCAACACCCTACACCTCAAGCCCTGGAAAAGTCTTCAGAAACAACAGGGCTAGATCTTTGTTGGAAGCCAATGGTTTTTCTGGGCATGAGTGTTCATTCCGCGCCGACATTCTTGTAAACATGGTATAAGCCATCCAAATACAAAATGTTGAAATATGTTGACATCATTCAGAGTTTAGCCAATCTGCCCCGAGGATTTTTGGAAATCACAAACACTTCACAATCCCTAGCCAGCCTAGACACTCATAGTTGTAGGGTGTCCAGAGCCTTGCCCTTGCTTTGAGCCCTTGGGCCTTAACCTCAAAGGCTATATGTAGACCTCAATCCCTGAACCCGAAACCCTAGACCCCAAACCCTAAGACCTAAACCGTAAACCTTGCCAGGCCTCTACGAGAAGGCCCCCCAGCGGCCGGAGGCCCTTCAGACCCTCGAGGCGCAGATTTGGTTTATAGGGTTATTAGGGTTATATGCGGATAATGGAAAATGCAATTGAAACTATTATAATATTGGGGTTATATGGGGATAATTGAAAAGAGGATGGAAACTACTATATCTTATATGGACGTAGGTTTAGGATGCTATGGTTGAAGGGCTCTTGCATCTAGAGTGCCAAGTTGAGTTGCCACTGGCAACAGGGGGAGCAACATTTCTGGCTCCTCGGCATGCCAGCAGAGCGGCATTGCAGTTGGAATAGCATATGAAATGCGGCCCGGCTTTCGGAAAGAAACGTTTTGTAGTGTCTGGCGTGAACGCAGACATGCGTCAGCCAAACGATTTTAGGGTTGCAAGGTCTGGGCTACTGGTTTTCAGGAACAAGTTTAGATGATGTTGTATGCCTAGACGTGAGTGGTAGTCCATTTTCTCCTGCATCCGTTGGTCCCGATTTCCCACACGGTGCCTTGGCCCTTCTGCATAGTCAAATTGGGGAATCCATCGAGCTTTGCACAACATGTTCGAAGAATCTTTTATCCATTCCTCCATTCGTCTCTGATGGCCAGCAGGGTACCTTAAACCGTATGTGCACAGGAGCTCAAGAAATGATGAATGAATGCAGCCTTCAGTAAGCCCAGTCTCCCTACATATCAGCCTAGTACTCTGATCCTATGCTTGTTTATTGCCATTTTGTTTATCAGTTATGTATGAGTACAGGTATTTCTCTTGTTTAGCTATGTCTGTTATTATTCCTATTGTCCTTACTGCTGTTTTCCTTTCTTGATATCCGTATTTCTATCATTAAAGCCATTTTTGCAAGCACGAATATTTTGAGCATTGTTCGTTTGAATAAAGACGGTAACACTTACAATACTACTAAATAACAATGATACTGATAACAGTGACAATAATATCAATGCTAATAACAACAATAATAGTTGTTGTTTGTTACAACTCTTACTATCGCTCTATTTGCCAGGCCCTGGTTGCAGCTGTCAAAGCCCGCGACGGCGTGGCAGCCAAGGCATGGGGCTTCTGGATCTTGGCCATGTGAGCTATAGTCTAGACTCCTTAAAGGGGATGATATAGGGGATCACATAATCTAGGGTTTAGGATTTAGAGTTTAGGATTCCGGGCTTAGGGCCTTGGGTTATATAGCGGATTGAATAGGGGAGTTTTTAAGGTGTTACTACAGGTGTTACTAAAGGTGTTACTAAGGGGGTTCTAGGAGTTTAGACTATAGCTCATGTCCTTTTTAGGAGGTGTCGGATTTGGGTGGGGGAGTCAGAGGCCAACGGCATAATTGAATTGGTTCATGTATGTAGGATGGACGAGAGATCATCGGCCTTTGATGGAATATGGCTCATCTACATGTGTAAGTTAGAAGAAGCAGCAGCAGTGGCAGGGGCAGCACTTACTCGTAGCAGCGTTGTGGGTAGTAGTGGTGGAATAGTAACTTAGTAGTAGTAGTAGTAGTAGTAGTAGTTGTTGTTGTTGTTGTTGTTGTTGTTGGCCCCGTCGCCATGTAAACGCG
>CAJNIZ010043859.1:376308-450345 GCA_905231905.1 Symbiodinium pilosum
TTTTTACGTGAAATCCGGCTGCGTGTAGGCCTTGTTGGCGCACGTATGCGCATGCACGAAATGCCACGTATACCATGCTTTTCGGCCTGTGCTGTGAGGCGTGCACTTTGTCTGCGCGCGTTTATGCGGCGACGGAGCGTTGTAGTTGTAGTAGTAGTAGTAGTAGTAGTAGTAGTAGTTGTTGTTGTTGTAGCAGCAGCAGCCGTAGTAGCAGTGGCAGGTGGTGTCGTAGTGGTAGTGGTAGTGCTTGTGGTAGTGGTAGTGTAGTAGAAGCAGAAGCCAGTACTTCTCAGAGCATACGCTTTCACGATGTTCACGACTTTAGCTTCTGGAATTGCGCTATCAATTCGTTCGAATCTCGGGCGCAGCTGAACAGAAATATTGCCAATATCTGTGAATAGTAAGCCTGGCTCATCCCCAAACAGGTCCCCAACTTGACAACCTGATAACTGCTTCCCTACATTCGGCGGCCCTTTTGGGCTGACGTCCTAGGTCCTAAGCCAACTCATGTGATCTTCTCAAATGATGCTGGAGGCTGCCTAAGTCTTGTGTGCGGACTAGAGCAGCAGACTACTACCCTACGGAGTCCATCATCCCTACATGAGGCTAATGCCCCACACACAGGCAGGCAGTAGGCAGTCCTGTTGGGTTTCCAGTGAAATTAACGGGCGTTGGCAGGAAGCAGAGCAAAAGGTCAACTCCTTCGGTGCTCTCGTGACGGACAAGGAGATTTGATCCATACTCGGTGCTTCTATGGTCATTAACAACAATTCTTGGACCTGGGCGGATGCTTGTGTGAAAGCTAGTGGCAGTTAATGTAAGCATTCTGTGCTTGTGAGGGACAATGGAGGAGTTTGTTTCCAAGAGGAACTCCGTCTGGGCTCAGCATGGCCGGAGCTGGGCAAAGTTTACTTCTGAGTCTGTAAGCTTACAGAGACAAATCGACATACATGGGATGTTCCGCGATTCGAGAGATTACCACTGTAGGGAATTGCTTGGTAGTTGGTATAGCTCGGCACTACGAAGCAAGATGCTACCTCTTATGATCCGACACAGGGAGATGTCATTTCAGAAATCCCAGAAGGTGTCTACGCTGGGCAATGGGATACTAAGGCTCCAGAACCATAGCAAGTTGTGACGCGAAGAATTACATGCTACATGGAGCAGTTCTTGGATTGTTTCGTAGGGTTTTTGCCTACAACCCTATTTAATCCCACTATAACCCATATAACCCCAATACAAGCCCAAGTTGCCAGGACATTGCTGATCACATTGTGCCGCTGATCAGCAGAGATCCAGAAGCCACTGTGTTTCTCAGGCCAGCCCCTTGTATCCGTGTAATGTTAACCCGTGATGAATAACCCCCCTCCTTTTATTAAGGGCCTGAATATTAGGATCCCTATCAAAGTTTCATTAAGAGGAGGGGGTTTATTAGTCAGGGGTCAACATTAATGTAGTGCTGGCGGCATGCTTTGTTTTTTGCGCTGATCTTTTTTATCAGGACCCTCGGCGAGAGCTCCTGTTTTAACGCACTGTTCGCTGAATGGGAAGTGCAGCGAGGGACGGCTCTTCATGTTGGGTGTAATATAGGGGCCTAATTAATTACCAATGTGGTGGTCCTAGTTTCCTTGTATAATCAGGGTATAGGGTACTTCGAAAAGACTTGTTATTTAGGCCCCCACTGTATGCAAGTAGATGGACACCCCGCACATCTTTGCCAGGTGCCAGGCAGTAAAGTCAATAGCATAGCAACCTCAGTTGAGGACCAGACCACTCCCAAGTACTTTCTACGGTCTAACTGCCGGCAAGTAATAGGTATATTCAAGGTCGCCGACATGTCACAAAAAACTTGAAGCCTGAACCCTTTTGCAGGGAGGAGCTCGGCTGGGATTTAGAAAAGCCTTACGCGTGGCAAGCTCAGCTGCTCAAGCGAGAGAAAGACTTGAATAAGGGGGTTCAAGTTACCCCATCCCTTAATTAGGACCCCCTATGTTCATATGATAGTTATGTATGGGTCCTTATCATAGGGTTGGGGTAGCTAAAATTGCCTCACTCGAGTTGTTGCATTCATGCATGCGAGAGGCCGGCAACTGTTCCAACCAACCTATAAAACCAAGTACCTTAGTTTTCTGAGTTATACTTATTACTCTGGGGGAACTACTTCTAGGCTATAGGTAGTTGAGGTTCCAGGAAGAGCCCACGAGAAGTAGTGATTGTTTTTCCCAGGCCACGAGCGATCAAGTACTTGTGGTTGCGTAGTTCACCCTCTCCATGGCACAAACTGATGACCAGTAGGACTTGTACACCGGATATTTGGACTCGGCCGCCTGAAGCACCCGGCTGCCCCTACATCATGTGGACATATGATGCCAAAAGCCAGAACCATTGTTTATACTCGAGCCACAAAGAGGTGCCATGCTTGTTTGCGTTCCCCATCCAACAGGGTAGACACAGTGTTTTCCTGGGGAAGAGTTCTGTGTGCTGTGAACCCCATCTCCGTTTTGGGCAAAATGGGGGTGGTGATGTCTGAGTAGCTTGAAGATTTTGCTTAGGACTAGTGTAATTTCATGAGCGATGCTTCCTACTTTGTGGTTGGAGTTGCGAGGCTTTGTTCGGGGGCTTGCCAATTCCCATCGGAAATGGCCCCATGAGGACCATATTTTCCTCATGATAAAGCTCCACTAGTTTGGGGCCCGGAGTCCACAAGCAGCAAAGTTGAAAGACACGTGACCAACCGTTCGCGCTATCGATTTACGGCTGCACATGAGCTATCTCTTGTTACTGGGGCCACAAGGTTCAACAACTCAAATTTGGTGCGAGGATGGTGCCAAGGAATTCTGTCACATACCTATAATTTCTATAGTATACCCGAATATATACCAAAAAAGACCATAATATATTAGAATATACGAGAATCCATTATAATATACCATAGCCTGACAAAAAGTAGTAGCATTAAGGGTACAACACTCAAGACATTGGACATCTTTCCTCGCGAGCCTGACATGGGTAGAGCCCGGAGCGTTATATTCTACCAACATTCGAGGGTACTGTAGTGGTTTTACAAGGAGCTAACTTGAAACCCTAAACCTTAAACTCTCAGTCCTTACATTCTAAACCCTATACCCCCTATACCCCCTATACTATTTTCACCTCAAACCGGAAGTCCCAATTAAATCGTAAACCCTATACCCTATATACTATATTCCCTTATTCACTACTGGCGATGAGGCAGAAGCAGATTGGCAAGGCCGAACATCAAGCGGCAGGGTTTTTTCTTGAAGTCTGAACTCACGGGGTGGCTCCTCGAGACTGGTACGGGGCCTTCAAAAGGCTTATAGAAGAAGTAAGAACCCAAAGGCTCCATGTAGCTGTATGGTACATACTTGACCCTTAAAGGTAGATATTTTGGCCCTATTTTTGTACATGGACCCTTTTGGAGAAGTGGATACCCCTGTCACACGACGGAGCAAGGTGTGCAGACAGTATTCTGTAGCGAGCCCAAGTGAGTTGGGAAGGTTGTCATGTCCATATGGGGACGTCCCAGAGTTAGGGGTACTGTTTTGGGGGGGGGGGGTGGGTCAATAATAGGGATTGTAATATGTTGGGTCCCACTATTTATGGAAGCTGGCCACCATATGTTGGTGCTGTTCCCCGCGACCCACGTATGTGCCCTTCGCTTGAGGACTAGCGGCTGCTTCAGCCGTGCATAGCTTTCATTTGTTACCTGGTCAGGTGTTTCAACACGTAAAAGCCAACTTGAAAGAGAGGCGGCTGTAGAACTAGCAGGAGTCAAAAGATGCGTTCAGGAGGATATTAGGAATTTTGAGAACCTAGACCTTCCATCTACTCTCTCTATACCTCAGATAGGGACCATATACCCCGAGTTAAAGGGTACAAGGAGGGTCCTGGAACATAGTCCTTCTTGGCACACTCTTCCCAGGAAGTCCGGCACTTGGACTTCTATTTGGCGCACCGTCTCACAGGCGGCAAAGCTATGGTTCCAGTAGACGCTTTCAGGGCTGAGCGTTTGGAAAACCCTTATACAAAACTTTCCGTTCAATGGTCCATGTCCTTTTCCAGTTGGTTCTGCCTTATCAGAATCCCTATAAGCCCTATTTGACCATATAACCCCATTTCGGAGTTGAAGAGCAGCTTCTCGGTCCTTGCTTCACGGTTTGAGAAGGGAAGGGTATGACAATTTGCATATCGCCTTATTCTCAGTGCAGGAACCCCATTTCCTTGAATGCGGAAGAAGCTCCTCGTGTCTTCTCTAAGAGTTTTTGGAAACTCGTCCTTCCTCCGAACATCGAGAATACAAGTCTTGCAAAATAGAGTAGCCAGCGAAGAGGAAGAGCAACAACAGTTACAGCCACAGAAGAAAAAAGTGCAAACGACCCTACAGCTGTTTCCACTTCATTCTCCGTATTCTGTTCCATGTGATTCTCCATTTTTGGGTGCTACCCCCAGAGCCTAGATAATTCATATACAAGCCTGGACCTGGCATCCTGAGCTGCATAAGTACCTGCAGGAGGAGTTGCGCCAAAGGAACCATAAAATACTCATCTGAACCAAGTCATCATTATTTGTAATGCCACCACGTCCAGGACATGGGGTTTTCAAAAAGAAGGGGCCCATTGAGGGGGTTTGTACCGATAAATAGATGTATGTTATGTTGGCCCATGTCGCGGTCCTGGGTTTGTGGAAGCTCCCACGTGCAAAGATTATACAGCCATTTGTATTGTAGTCTGCAGCCAACTACATCACGCGAATGTTCACGCATCAGGGAGGGGGTGAAGCACTAGTGGGCAGGAGGTTTGTGGACACCAACACCCCCCACTTGCCACAGGTATGGGCTTCGGGCCGCAGTTCAAAGTTGTAGCGACCTCAGCGTAAGCGCAGGATTTCAACATGTCCTGTAGGTTCCTGACGGCACACGGGTTCAACCGGTTTTCGTTACGTTTATGGTTTGGATGGCTGATTCAAGAAAACCTTTGAACTTTCGCTTCGTCTCTATTTCGTTATAGGGCTCTCTACGACTCTACGCCTCTTGCTTTGTAGTTTTTACAGGGTGTGCTGGATCAGGTTTCGAGGCTGAGGGGTACGCACAGGGGGCAACAAGTTGCCGTTTCTTGGTTAGGGTGTATTGGGTTTAGGGCTGAACCTTGGGTCTTGTGCTACAGGCATTGTAAACGATTCTTTATCAGGTTTCTTCTACTGCGAGATGCCTGCTTGAACCGGCTTTTGGTTGAGGGGTGCCAGGGTGTCATGCTGGCTTAAGAGAAACCAGAGAGTGATTCTGTCCTACAGCCTGAATCCACAAACATTTTGTTGATGGGAATATAGTCCCCCTTAAGTAGATAGGATGTGGCTTTGGGTATATTATTGTAATAAGATCCCCATATACCCCGTAGTCTATTATCGACTTAAAGAGGGACTATAATCCCACATAAGCCTATGTCCGATGAATCCTGGGATTGTGGTCCTTAGAGACCATGGTCGTGCAAGAATTCTTTCACCAAGGTTTTAGCCTTTGATCGGGCAGAGTGCATTGCCTGACTAACTGAGGTTTTAGCACTGGTCACTTATCTCCCTGGTGCTTAGGAGGGAATGGCGGAATGGATCCCTATAGTAGTCCCCATATAATCCTTAATAATGATCCCTATAATCCATTACCCTGTTTCCCTCCTAAGCAACAGGGAGTGATTCTTGCTAGCAGCTCATGGTCTGCTTCAAAGGCTCTAGTCTTGCTAGCCCGTTTAAACATGTGGGCTTCCAAGAATTCAGCGGCTCTCGAAAAACCTGCTGGTTTTCGGCAGGGGACAAAAGAAGGAACAGCTCACGCTAACCAGCAACCTGAAATGAATTTGCCCTAAACAATTGGGGGAAATATTTCCCCCATCTGTTTACCAGTTGGGGGAATAATATTGTCCCCAAATTGTTCACCAAGTGGGGGAAAATATTTTCCCCCATTTGTTTACAACCTACCCTGACGCCTGCCCAGTGCAACATGCCGGTTCGCGTACGGGGCGGCTACCCGGTCACCGTCTCTGTCAACCAGCTGCCTGAGACGGAGGCTGGCTTTAGGGCCTACTGGTCTACCGGACATACGGCTTGGGGTCAGGGCTTAGGGTTCAGGGTTCGGGGTTAAGGCTTTGGGGCCCTAAACCT
Source organism: Symbiodinium pilosum (assembly GCA_905231905.1). NCBI lineage: Eukaryota > Dinophyceae > Suessiales > Symbiodiniaceae > Symbiodinium > Symbiodinium pilosum. The sequence goes on from CAJNIZ010043859.1 coordinate 382,480, forward strand.
AGGCTTTACGGCTTAGCGTTTAGATTTAGGCGCTTCGGGCTTGGCAAGAATACAAGCTTGTGAAGAGAGCCTGTGTCTGGGTGACGTCCTTGACAAGTCATCAAGCTTGGGGGACACTGTTCTTCTTGCTCCTGGCTTGTGGCATAGGATCCAGATAGCCCAAAGTAGGTCCGATGTCCCACAGATTGTGCGATTTTTTATCAACCGTAGGTGCTATTGCACATCTCCAGTACTATGAAACCGCGGCGGTAACGGGTACAAAGCATACCTTGAGCCCTAAACCTTAAACCCCAAAACCGAACCCTGAACTAACCAAATCCTGGAGTCGCGAAGCTGAATTTGAAGCACTGCTGAACCTCTACCTTCTGAATATAGTTCCCTTTCAAGTAGATAGAATATGGATTTGGGTATCTTATAATAAGATCACCATATACCCTATATTCTTTCTACTTAAGGGGGACTATAAAGCCATGTTTGAATCACAGCTACTCTACCTTCTGAATATAGTTCCCTTTCAAGTAGATAGAATATGGATTTGGGTATCTTATAATAAGATCACCATATACCCTATATTCTTTCTACTCAAGGGGGACTATAAAACCATGTTTGGATCACAGCTAAGGAATGATATGGGAAGTTGCAGCCGAAAGAAAGGAGACGCATAGAACCCAATATACTAACACTCATTACCAGGACCCTCCTTATACTCTTTCAGTAGGGGTATATAGTCCCAACTTGGGGTATATATATATATATAGAGAGTAGATGGAGGGTCTAGGTACGGAGATTCTCAACCAATTGCCGCTAATTATTGGAAACCTTCAACTCATGGCTTCTGGTAGCAGCTGTCCAGGACTCAGGACTTGCTATCGCAAGAGCTGATCTTCACCAAAAGACATCTAGCCGGACACAGCCAGCACGACAGCTCATGAAAAGATGGCTTCGGAATGTCTCAGACTGACCAGCGTGCTTTCTTCCATTGAGATATTTCATGCTGCACAGACCCAGCTGCTTTAGTGACAAGTAAACTTTGCCTACTTTGTGAAAGAGATGTGTGCTTTACAGGCTTGGTACTGTCCTTAAATTGGGGAACCCAACGTAGACCACAAGATGCTATAATCCTGATCATGGGTACCACAAATGGGACCCCCGTCCTGATTTGTTGTAAGCCCGAACTTTGGTACACGCCAAGCGCACGTAGGAAGATGCGATGCTATTACCATTGGTGGACAAAATCTTGCATGACCCTATACACCTAAACCCTGGGAGTTATGGTAGCTTAGTATATCCAGAACTATGCAAAGCCCATAGTCCCTGCATAACCCACTATAGTAGTTTGGGGCTTCTTGTCCATCATCCCAATAGAAACCCTATAAAACCCTATAACACCCCAATATTACCCTTACATGAACCCCTATATAACCCCCATAAAGCGCTATATAACCCCAATATTACCCTTATATAACCCTATATTGCCCCTGCAAAGCCCTATATAACCCCAATATTACCCCTACAGAACCCCTATATTGCCCCCAGATAATAGTTTTTTTGTCTATATCAACTGTACAGTTGTGCGAGGCCTGGCAGATGGAGATGATGTACCGACCGGGTCTGTGGCTTACGATGTATTCCTGGGATGCTGTTGATGGGATTTTTCTAAAGATATATATATGTTTACAAAGGGTATGTAGGGTATACAGGGTTTAGGGTTTTGGGATATTATCCCTAAAATGGAGAATCAAATGCAAAAGAAAATGGAAAATGATGGAAACTGAAGGAATATGGGGATGTCAGGAACTTAAATGAAGTTACCATAATGGGTGGTAAATGGGTCCCCCAATACAGTAACTTAAATTTGGTTCCTTCACAGCAACCCAGTAGTAGTAGTAGTAGTAGTAGTAGTAGTAGGTGGTACTAATCAGGCTCTCCTAAATCGCGAAGCAGTTGTTGACGTCTTCATTCTTAAGATGTTCAAGCTGGTAACGCTGGTAGGTGCGAAAAAGTGGATGCAGTTACATCTAGTACTCACGCCAAAGCAAGGTTGTTCAGAAGTGCAACAAAACCAAGGGCGATAAAAATCGGCAAGAAGATGCTGCCCCGAATCTGTTGAACCATCCTTTGCGCAAAAAAGGTCCATGATTGATTTAGCCTTACCATTGAAAGACACAGCATCTTGATTAATCTGTGCAGTTTGACATTGCATACCTCCCAAAAGGGCTGCGATCTGATAGATCCACCCGTCATGTCGGCCATCACGTCGAATCCAAACAAAAGGATGCCAAAGATTGGTTTCTTTGGTGTTGCCCACGATTATGCACGCATTCTGTCGCAAGTCTTTGGATAATTCTCATGCCCTGCGAATGAGAGAGACTCGCAGATGGCCCAGCATCTACACACCGGTGGGTTTGTTCCAGGGAGTGGGATGCTGCGCTATGAACGCTGATCTCAGCAGATGAACTTTGTTGTTACCTCTATGCACCTTGTAGCTAGGAAGTCAGAAGAGGATTGCTCATCACACATGTGGTCATGGCCTCATTTTGGCCACCATTAAATCGTGATCATATCGATATCCCTCAGAAACTCCAGTAATACATGGTTGGATAATTGTAGCAGTAATAATATCGTTACCGTATTACAAATGATAATGAGAATGCATAACTTAGCATACCATGCGACTCAGCAAGTCTAACGAGTATTGCAGCTTAACAGTCGACCAGGTTTCTTGGATTCCGGTCTGCAGAGTGGCTTTGTGCAAGCGCCCTTCTTCGACTAGTGAGGCTGGGATTCTGAAACTTACTGGATCTTAGTAGAGAATATGGGAATACATGAGCCACAGTCCAAATTCCTTAAAGAGGAATAAGCAGGGGATTATATAAGAGACTAGTATAGGGAACATTACCTAGTTAAGGGGGATGCTAGGAGTTTAGCTAGACCATAACTCATATCAGTTCAGGGGGTTTATGGGGATTACATTCCCACATTTTCGACTAAGAACCAGTAAGGAAGAGAGTTGCAGGAGTTGCAATTGTCGGGCGTGAAGAACAACGTAGGTGTGGTTGTTTTTTTTAGGGTTTAGGGTTTTGAGTTTAGTGGTTTTGAGTTTAGGGGTTTTGAGCTTAGGGGTTATGAGTGGGTTTGGTGTTTAGGCGTGGGGATCACAACTATCACCCGGGATCTGGCTTATCTTAGGTCATCTTGTCCCAGCTCTACTGGAGCTGGGTTGTTTCGACACGTCAAAGCAAAGTGCAGAGGTTGACAAGCAACCCAATGAGTTGCAAGTCCAAAGTTTCATAATACCCCATAAATTAGGTGGACCCCCCGTAATAATTAGTGATTAGTTAGACAGGATATTGGTGATCATATTGGGGTCCTCTTATTTTCCTACTATACCGCTATTGCAGGGTGGGGGGTCCACCTAACCTATGAAGCATGACCCCTCAACCATGTAAGTCGATGGGAGCAATGTTCCGCAGATGCTTCTCCGTGTCCTTGCTGCCCTCTGTTCCGAAAGCTCAAAAGCGTAGCATGCTTTAGAATGATGAGTGTGATACGCATAGGGAGCAGGAAGCAGAGCATGGTTTGTAAAAGCCTGTTTGCTACTACCATGAGCATGAGCACCTTGCACTAGTGCGAGTTTATTGCTTGTTATTGTTAATACTCGTGGTTTCAAGGACTATAAATCGTGTGAACCTACACTCCATCATCCGTAAACCCCAAGTCATAAAACCAAAGCCCCAAACCCTGAGCTTCAACTTCAATCCTCACATCCCCAAATTCATGCTGACCCAACCCTCAGGCTCCGTACCCTGAGTCCTAACCCCAGCCCCAGCCTCCCAAAAACACTAAACCACAAGCATTTGGGTATTGCCCCCCCCCACCCAGGAAGAGTTGGCTAAGATGAATGTGTAAAACCCTGGACAAGACCCCTTATTCTAAACTGTAACTAGGGCGGGGCGAGTGCACAACCTAGATCCCAAGGACTGCACTTTCAGCCTCGATCTCTCAGCTAGACACCGTCATCCCTCAATAGTGGTGTTTCATCTGGGGCTGCCTGGACCCTGGATGTCCTACCTTTTGGGGATATAGCCTAGAAATATGTAGGACAGAACTGAACCCCAAAAGGAAGGACATCCAGGGTCCAGGTATGGTCTCCAAGAGAGAGTAGAATAGTCTCAATCATCTCCTCCTTTTGCCTATGGCACTTTATGAAAAAGTGTAATCTTCACTTGGCTGAAGAAAAAGCCGCTACTCACATGTCAGGTTGCCAAGATTGTGGTCGATTTTGGAGTCCTTTTTGCAATCCGGCCCCTCGGGTCCCCAAGTGTGACCATAAATTTTGGATAACTTCCTGTCCCTGCATTTGTTGCCCCGAACCTAGAGCCTGCACAATAAAGCCTAAACCCTGGAACCTAAGGCCCAAACTTGATTCCAAACCACACTGCGGCAGGCTTTGCCAGTGCCAATTCTTGAGGGCTCTGCAGAGGGATTGTGGTCCCCGACATCAGCCCTTGACTATGCTCTTAGCGCTCCGCGTTTAGGTTTTAGTGATTTTCTTTGTTCTGGACAAGGGCTTGACAATTTGAAAGTAGGTTTACTGGGTACGGTATGGGGTCTTTGTGGCTTTTTAAGCAGGAAATGAAACACTTCTGCCTCATGACCTTGTCTATAAACCATGCGACCTTGCGGGGGACCCAACACCTGCTGAATCTTTGGATAAGACCGATGGTGCAAAGGCGCACCATGTAACATCTTCCTAGCTCAAGCGTTTGCACCCGTGGCTTGCAAGTTCCGCGCTGAAGATCAGAAGCCGTACGAATGGCAATGGTGACACGATTAAGATACATTGCCATTCCGGAAATACTCTTTACCTAGACCCTCCATCTACCCTCTATTTACCCCAAATGAGGATCACATACCCTCCAATTTAAAGGGTGCAGGGGGGGTCCTAGCTCATACAGCTGTTATCAGCTCCAGCCTGCACGTTGTGCATATTGTTGGGCCATGATCTGGTAGTCCGGCAACAATTGGGGGTTTCCAAGAAGAGGGAGGGGCCCAAAGCAGAGCCAAATATAACTAGAGTCCATACTGCAAGGACACAAAAAAAAACGGAGCCCCAATTTCCCGAAATTCCAATTTCCTTCCGAAAAAGCACCCATCCCAACAGGAAGATCCAGAAAGTCCTGAGTCAATCTACCTAGACCCTCCAACTGCCTTCCTTTATGGCCTAAGTAGCGAAGGGTCTTATAACCGCAAGTTTAAGCGTACTGGCAGGGTCGTGATAGAGGCAAGATTGCTCCTCATGACTTTCTGGAACGCGAAGCTGTCTGCAGATGCTTACTTGGACGCATTTCCTTTCCTGGTTTGTTTCTGTTATCGTAATCAGGCAGCTCCAGATTGAAATGTCCACGCTAAACCCTTCTGCGTGGACGTCTCATTCTGGAGCCGCCTGCACACAAGTTCTTGATCCGCCGGCTTGTTTTTTGTGTCTGGGGTGGAAGGACGGAAGGACTTCTGTGAGGCATCCTTTCATATTTGCACATGTTTCCATATCTGGCCTTAGAAACAGGCTTTGTCTTACTATGAGACCTAGAGGTGACCCATACTTTGAGACGTTTCAGCGGAACGTGCAAGCTTTGAGCCATGATCCAGGCAGATCTAGTTGCAAGCTGGACAAGCCTCTCATGTAAGCCGCGGACGCGTCACATAGCAGCTAGGACGATTCATGATAGACATTCTTTGAAGTTATTGACCTTCATCTAGCAATCTACTTCCGATTCCCTTTCAATTACTTCCGCCTTTCTATTGCTACTACGGTTTTGCAGATGTGCACACATTCCTTGAAGATATGACTGCTACGTCCTTGTTGTCTTGATGATTGCTGGGACAGAGGGTGCATCTTCCGCGAGTAGGACCAGAATCTGTGTCGTTCGGGCGCATGTTTGTAGTGCCGTAGGGTGCTGTGTGCCCAAAGCTCAGGCTGCAGGCACCAACAACCATTCAGATTATGAGCTTTGGAAACCCCATTCAGGAAGATTTTTTGTGAACATGAAGGCCAGGTGCCATTCTGAGGTTGCGAAACGCTGTGGTTGGGATTCGTCAGCATTGTGGCCGTTTGGCAGATGGTCAGGGGTAGATGAGAAGAATTGTCAAAATCATGGTGCCTTTTTGTTGGGTACCGAAGTAGCTCATCATTTTGACAACCTAATTACCATAGAGCTTAAAGTGCTAGTATCGTTGCAGACTGTACATGCTCCTGGAACAACATCTGCAATGACCTTGGCATGTCAAGTCCGGCGCTGCCACTGCCGTGATGATAGAAGTGTCCTCACTTTAATGGGCCTTGGGCTGAGGCAATAAAGTGGGATCCTGAACAAGTACTGAGGAATGCTACTAGGACGTAGGAAACTATCCCTATAGTCTTAACATGTTTTTTGTTCCAAACCCTGCTATCTCTCAGCTACCGAAGCCCAGGACCCTTTAAAGTAGCCTATAGGCCACAGTCAGGGTGACCTTAGAGGTTCACACGGAGGCCTGAAGTCTTCCTCTAGGTTTTGTGTCGGTTTTCAGTTTTGAGCTCTACTTAGGGGCTTGGGTTCAGGGTTTAGGGCGCAGAACCCCTTTTGCCCCAGCTTGGACCATCTTATGATCCCAACCCTAAGGTCCCCATGACACCGGCATGCTTTCGCATGAAAAAGTGTTTCTTGCATGCTGCTAGCGTCGGGAAGTTGTCTACCTGAAGTCTTACATTTCAGGCTACAGTGAGCTTTGCTGGCATGTCGGAACTTTGAAATACGTACTGGCTGATGCTTGTGACATTTTCCGGAGTAGAGAAAATCAAGCAACATTGTAATCGACTTGTCTTGTTTACTCAGTTCAACTACCACAAAGCACAATTCATAGATTTGTCCCGTTTGCACTCGGAATGTCCCGCAGTAACTGCAAGTATGGCATCTACACGGTATGTTGTAGAAGTTCGCAGTCCCGTGGTACTGCGAACCATAGAGCAACTGGTGGGCCGCAGCGGAGGTACCAACTGTACACGCAGGAGCAGCACATGAAGCTGTCACAGTTTGCCACGAAATTGTTCCAGAGTGCGTTTGCCCTCGCCTTACCCAAGGGCTGAATGTGTTTGCCCCTCGCAAGATAGCCAGGGCAAGAAGAATCAGCCATCATACCGCTGGTCGGGTGTGGGGCAGCACATTTGGGAGGATGCAGGGTACTTGTGAGTCAAGACTCGTTTCAAGCACGGCCGTTTGCACCCTTGAGGCCAACGTACCGCTAGTGCATGACAGCAAGGTGATGCGCAAATGTGCTTGCTGGGGGTGCCTAGTCCTGTAGAGGACTGTTATTAACACTATTACTATTGCTTCTATTACTATGATCATTGCTACATGGAGGCATATCATGCTGTACACTTTCCCTGGACAACATGTGTCCGGCATTTTTTGAGGTAGGAAAGTGAAATTCAACTTCAGTAGAGCAGGATTTGGCGATGTAAGTGGCTAGGGATTGCCTTCAAGCTGGAAAACGCGGCCACTTCTCGCCCTACCCAATGGCTGAGTCTTTGCCACTCGTTGTCAGTCATCACACCGCTGGCCACGTGTGGGGCAGCACGTCTGGGATTGCACTCCGTCCCTGCGAGCTGGTACTCGTGCCATGTGCGTACAGCAATATGCACCACTTGAGGCCATGGAACTGCTAGTGCATGACAGCAAGACGATGCGCTAATGTGCTTGCTGGCGGTGCCCAGTTCTGCAGAGGACTGGCAGACGTGCAGGCGGGGGAGGCCACAGCAAGTTTTGTCGAAGAAGAACTTCGTCAGGTAATTCACACATCGGGCTGTACCTTGTGCAGTGCACAGCAGATCTCTTCCACTTTCCCTGCGGGCTTCTTTCAGCGTCCAGTCAAGCCCCGTAGCCTGGGCTTTGAACATGAGGTTCATGGGCTTGCTCCAACCACACAAGCATTTACGTGGACTTCCTTGGCAGCACAGCCAACTGCACAATCGCGCTCACCTCTGTCTGCACATGGCAAGAATGGACTCAACAGCAACAGCAAGCGTAGGCCGTCCGCTTTGAAGTCATAACTCAACAGACTACATGTGTTGATGTGCCTGCCACAGCCGTGAACGATGGCCTGTGACATCATCAAGTACCCTCCCCAGAGTGAAGCCCTCATGCAGAAGCTCGATCAAGTGAGATTGTTACAGTCGGAGAACAGACCTCACTGGTTCTTAGTAGGAAATGAGGGAATATAATCAATATATAACCCCTATATCATATCTTCCCATATTCCCTACTAAGGACCTGTAAGAGAATTGTGGAACATTTCCACCAGCTTCCCTTTTGATGCTCCTGGTCTGAACTCCACTGGGTCAATCAAATCAGGAAGGAGGATGCTAAAAGTAAACAATTTTGGAAGCACGTCCCCTGCTGAGGCCAAACTGCATCCATGCGAATTATTAGCCCCCATTCAAGCCCTCGACCCATGCAGGTTCTACAAATGGGGAATGTTCATATGCCTCCTCATCGCGTGGCTGCCTCAAGAGCAGTTTCTTGGGAAAGATGTCACAGCCCTAAGATGTGGGTTTAGGGTTTAAAGGATTTTGGGTATGAGGCCCAGGACCGCAATGTCAATGTGTAGAAGGCATACCTGAACAAGTACGTATAGATTTCCCTCACTATGTAGTGCATCCAGTACTTTCTGAATCTTCCTGTGGATCATACATATACAACATATCATGTATGGGGTGCTCTTGAGTGCCTCCCTTTTCTCAGGCGCCTCTTGTGATGCCGCCCTAAACCCTATAAGCCCTGAACCCTAAACCCTAATGAGAAAAGGCATTGAAGAGAAGTCCAGCGCACTGGCTGAGGACGATCGCGATGTACCTAGCCATCAAATGCCCGTGCGACGGCCTGGTGGAAGCTATATGGTAGTTTCCAAAAAGTCGGGGACCCCAATGTAGATCCCAATCCGCCACAATCATTCATATAGGGACCTCCAATATGGTACCCCAAGATGTTGAGAAGCACTAAACCCCATATCCCTATAGCCCCCTATAGAACTCCCCTGTAAAGGTACACTAACCTTTGGGACACCCCCATACTTCAGGGCTTGAAGCACACAATGGCAGCCTGCTCCGAACGAGTCTGGTAAACATGGCATGGGCATGTAGGGCTTGGGGTTCAGCGTTCAGGGTTTAGGGTGGGCTTAGGGTTTAGGTTAGGTTGAGTTTAGGGTTTAGGGTTGGTTTAGGGTCTCGGGGTAAGGGTTTAGGGTTGCGCAGGGTGCCCGCACGGAGATCTTCTAGTCGGAAAATGTGTTTGAAGTTTATCCTGTCCTAATAGTAGATCTAAAGCAAGAAGAAGGTACATGTCAATTTGCCCTGCTGGCTGGGCAGCTATGATGGTGAGGGCCTCAAGGGGGAGGTTCGAGAGTTCAGTCTTCGTATGCAATACTGACATGGACACAATAACGTGATAGCACAGTTTAGGTTTCGGGCTTGATTGTAATCATGTATGAGAATATATTGCTCAAGGATTGCAGATCTGCGGTTCTAGAGAGCAGGGCTCACACATTTGAACTTGGTGCTGAAGGGATCCGTTCCAACATGCATTAAAGTTTTCATTGTGCACTTTTCCAAGACGCATGGAATTTCCCCAAATAGGGTGACCCCAATATAGACCCAATAATACGATGATCCTTATTGTGGGGACGCCCAAAAAGGTACCCCTAATTTTGGGAAACACCCACTTTCTGGCAGCCAAGGAACCATTTCAACCAAGACACTTATCCGCTTGAACACACATGCATAGTCCCGGGTTTGGAGTCGTGGCCTGGTAGGAAGCTTCAGGATTGGGCTTGAAATTCTGAAAGCTGGGAGTTCATTCTAGAAAGACCTTGAAAGACCCTGCGGGATTGAATTGGTGAAGCAAATCTTCGATACCTCCCGATCTGAAGCCTTTACTCTTTAGCCGCTTAATGCCGCGCTCCCCAAGAGTGTCCCAGTGAGAAGCCTGAAAAAACGTATACCTTGTGGTAGTCGGAATGCTGCCTCTTTTTCCGAATCCGATGCCTGAAATTGACGTTGGTATTATGTTTGATGACTTTACCCGGAGAACCTTTATTCCAGCATCCTGAGTCCGATGCCAACAGCACCCTTGCCTGAGCAAAGCCCATGTAGAGTGAACCAGCTGGCAGCACTCCAGAGTCTTGAAGCCCGAGTAGTTATCCTATGTACCTAAACCCTCCATCTACCCTCTATATACCCTAAATTGGGACCAAATACCCCAATTTAAAAAGGTACAAGGAGGGTCCTGGTAGAGGAACATGGACCAAATCATGAGGAGTAGCATCGCGTTCTTGATTGCTTCTCTCCTGAGAGTCTTTTGTGTTGTATGCTTTGCCAAGGATTGCAGCGTACTGTGCTTCGACCGAGGAAAGCTTGATAATGGAATGAATGAAACGTCATGAAATGTTGCAAAACGGAATAATAGTAAGGACCGTAACACTAGTAGCAACTATAGTCACACTACTAGTAATGATAGTAACAATATATTGATGATAGTAACAATAGGTAAACCCAGAGGTTGAGACCTTAAGGTTACCGGTCTAACCGTTGGGCTTCGCCAAGACATGCGGAATTGTGCGAGACACCTGTCTAAATCCAATTTCCGTTTCATTTGCCACTTCTTCCGTTCGATTCTCCCTTCTTCTACTTGTTTATAGGCCCTAAATCCTGATCGATCAACTTTCAATCCCTCTGAGCCCTACACCCAAGGCCCTCTCCAAACCCTGATCCCTAGCCCAAATACCTCGAAGCCCTGGGTTACCCCTCTTAGGCAGTCTCCTTATGCTCTAAATTTTACCTCTTAGCGCGAAAGCCTCAAGCATCAACCGCCTCACTGCTGCCAGCTTACCGGCATCAGCGCTTCACTCACGGTGCGACCGTTCATGTGTTGGGAAAGAGGTTGAGAGCCTTGGGGTTCTAGGGCCGCGTGAAAGTAAGCATTGAAAGGATTTCAGTAGCGGCAGCTGGTGGACTTCAGCTGCAGCCGATATAGAGACATATACATATATATATATATAGAGTCTACTCCATGCTGGCCTCAAATCCCACATGCAACCCAGACGGCATCAAGTACATCCACCCGTACCCGAACCCCTTGTGGAGCCCCAGATACATGGGGGTTGCTCAAGATGATTCATATGCAATCCCCAACGGGGCCCCGATGCTCCCCGCCATTATCCCAATATGTGCCTGGGTTGCTCAAGATATCCAGTCTTGGAGTTTGAAAAAGCACCGTGCTGATCAAGAGGTAAAAGGCATTCTTTGTGCTCTGGATCGCATGTCAGACGTGGTGGTTCCCAAAGCCAGTCGTTCTTTTTTGAGACTTCTCCAAGAAGCGAGTATTATGGTTTTGAGTATTTCCTGGGTCAGGCAACAAGGGCCCAGCTTTCGCCAATACCTCTACTGATCTTGAACAGTGAACGTCGATCCTACCATGGAGTAAGGGTGCATTGGAGCCGCGCGCACGCAAACATTACGTTCTTCCACCAAATAACATGTGAAGTTTTTGTACAACCCCCTAAATTCGTATAAGTCTTTTACAATCACAGCATGAAAACTTTCGCGCATGTTCATAGCCCCTCAAGAAGCGTAAAGACAACACTTCCGTGAAATGCACGCGTTGTTTGCTGTTTGTGCAGCCCTGTTGCAGGGCATCGTCATGTTCTTCGTGAAGCGGTCGCTGAGTCACGTGCGAAAGCTCCACATTGATGACCTTTCTGCCAAGAAGATTACGGCGGGCAGGGCCTGCTTGTAACAGTTAACAGTTCAGGCGAAATATGTGAGCAACAGGCTATAGTCCTAATTCCTTGGGGGGGGGAGGGGTGTGTAAGGGATTACATAGGGGACTACTAAGTGGATATTAAGGGAGATACTAGGAGTTTAGACTACAGCTCATATTAGGATATTGATATATATGCTGTATTGCACTAAAGTTAAGAGCTAGCTTCCCGTGAAAGGCAACACAGAATATTGGGGCCTCAAAAGACGCTTCATAGGAGGGGATGTTGTAGATTTGGAGTTGTACGCGTAAACCCTAAGCCCTAAGCCTAAACCCCAAATGCTAAACCCCTAGGCCGTTCCGGGCGTTCCTAAGTTCAGGAAACTCTGCCATACAAGCATGAAGTGCGTAAGCATTTTTTTTTGGTGTTTCAGTTCTCTAGGGGTCCGTGGTTAGGGGCTACAGAATTTGAGCTTCTAGGGGGTTAAGCTCGTCAAAATTACAGTCAGGGTGCAAGTGAGCTGGGACTTGACAAACATAGCCAACATGTTCAATTCATGTATCTGCTGACACTTGTATGTAGCAACTTTGTTGCTCACGCTTCACAACGTGGATCCGCGGACCTAGGACCACATCTCGGTGTCGAGTTATCAAGGACAAGAAGTGTATTCGGCTTAATTTTGTAGGCTGACTTTGTAAGAAGCTGGTTTCAGTAGGCAGCATTTTATTTTGCTGGTGTCAGCTGCAGCTATATGAGAGATTTCTGCAGTCTCCCTTGCAGAGTCCGTAATATGCCTAGTAAAGTATTCCCAACGCCGTATTAATCCTCCTGCTGCTTATGGTGAACCGCTTGACAATTGCGTCTAGGCAGCCGTGGTTCCTATGGTCAAAGAGAAATCTCCATGCCAACAACCCTGACGTTTGACATAGGACTAGCACCAACACTGACGGTCGCAGTATAGATAGTCCAGACATGTGCGCATCTTGTATTTATACCTTCATGTACATATACACATATATCTGTGCTTCACGAGAGAAGGGCTGTGACTGACATGCGTATCACTCTCCAAGCCGCTGCAAGGCAAAGACAGTACGCTGTGGCAGCATAGCAAGGAAGTGCCCTTGTTGGCAACCTCCCCAGTGAGTTGGCTCCAGGGCTTTTTAGGTGAGACGCTGGCAATGAGATTTTGTACTTCCTGGCAAATATCCAGGGGCTACCGAGACAGGTAGCATAGACGTGACAACAGAACTAGAAGCCAGCGCGCCCGAAACAGTATCCGGCTGGAACAATTAAATCGCAGGACAGTATAGTACTTGCTGTCAAGCCAATTGGAGTTTGCCAGTCAACTCCCATCTCATGAGTAGAAGGGGCACACTCAGTCCTTGTATGACCCATCTGTATGCTGTTGCTCTGAAGTGTACCCATGGTGTGCTGAAGATTCAGCGTACCCGTAGTTGGTTGAAACTGCCAGTTGCAAGCCGAGGTCTCGATGGCTGTTCTTCTTCACTACCGTAGGCGTTGTCTCAGGATCGCTGCCGCAAGGGGCTCCTGCAATGGCAATGACAACATAGCAAGACGCTAGCAACACTTAGTCATCCAGGAAAGAAGAGGTCCAGGTGGTGATAATATTCAAGAGTAAGCTTAAATCGTTTGGCCGAGTTCTCTGCTATTGAGACCATGTGTCAGAAGCAGTGTCAAGGGGATGGCGCCAGATCATGGATGGTTTGGGTGGTGTCTTTCTGGCCAGGATTCTGGCAATTTGGAACGTATCAGTCTGGGCAATCTAAAGCGACGTCACCTGACCTCACCCGAAATGGTGCTTTATAGGGAGGAATACCGAAATGGCCTTATTGGGAATTGAATTAAGTCTAAGTTACCCTGATCAGTGTAGAGCCTCTTCGAAAGGCTGTCAGCAGGATCGTCACAGGAGCCCTGTAAGTGAGGACATTCTTTGGTTGTATATAGTGTTCATATAGGGGTTCTATCGTGTTTATATAGGGTTATACAGGGTTTATATTGGGGTGATATAGGGATAATGGAAAAGAAAATGGAAGCTAATATTTAGGGTTTCTAGGGTGTTCCAAGAAGCTCCCAAGGGGTCCCTGCTTCTCGGAGACAGTTTTGCCTGACTGTCATCACAACTCCGCACCTGGATCCTCCAACTGCCCCTGCTTCAACGTAAGTACCCGCTATTACGGGCGCTATTAGCTCCAACGAAGGGTACCAGAGGGTCCTGGCAGGTGTCCGGTATTCATGCAAGAAAGATCAATGCGACCCGCCACGGCCATCCTGCATGATGTGAATGTGTACACTGCATCGGTGACAAAGACTTAGGGCGCCAAAACGGGCTTGCAGTGCGCAACTCGCACAACTCGCAACTCGCCCTTCAACAATGCCAACATTCCATGAAATGCTTACAGGTTCTGGTAACATCTGAAGCACCTACACCCTCCGTCTACCCTCTATATACCATGAATAGGGACCATATACCCCTAATTAAAGGATGCAGGGAGCTTCCTGGCAGAAGGAGGCCCTAACTGATGACGTTTACCCGAGCTTTTGGTGGTAATTCGGGAGCTGAGGTTTGCTAAAGTTCCCCTTTGGAGTGGGAGGGGACTCAGATTTTTTTCGGTTGCGGTTCAGGAACGTATACCGTAAAAGTAACATGCACGTATAGTGAATAGCATGGCCACTTTTTAATGGTATGTTCGTCTGAATTTCTCAACAGCAACCCACCTTGACCACAGGCTTCGCCATAGCTGTGGTCTTGTCGACATGCCCGGACGCCGGAGATGCCTCTTTGTGGAAGGGTGTCCCCTCGCCGTGCTTGGCCAACTACGATAATTACTACTTTATGACCATGTAGTACTATTTTACCACATGTCTACATTACCACATCGACTTACTGCTGTAGTGTTATATTTCTGAGACTCGTAACAGCCTGTGAAGGCTCAGCGCCATAGGCCATGCTTCAAGGAACACCGAAGCCTAAGTATAATTTGCTTGTATCGTGCCTCTAGATTCCTTTTGTTATTCTGGTTCAGATTGCCTCAAGTTGAGCTTAACGTGATTTTGGCAATTTTTCGTGCTTCTACATTAAAATCTTCTTGGAATGCGCTTTTGATGCTAGATTCCTTGAAGCACGCGAAAGGCTGGTATTCCTCAAAAACTCTCATATAGTTCCAGACAAAGACGCCATGTTTATTGATAATCTCAGAAATCCCTGCATAGCCCTGGAATGTCTCCTGTTGACAGTTTTTGTTCTTGAGTAGAATTCACCACGGTTTCTGCTACTGCTGCTGTTTTGCTTCATTTTCACTTCGTGCTGCTGTTCCTTTCTTTTGCTCCAGACTCCTCTTCATTCTGCGCGATCATCATGAAGTTCCCTGTATTTGTTTCCCGCGTTTGTCCCCCAGTCTCGCATTCATGTGACCTTGCCAGGAAGATTGCGAGATGAAGGCGTATGTGCCTCAGAGGATAAGGAGCTAAAACCTACAGGAAGGACAGGGGGGTGTATCCGACATGCGCAAAACGTGAAGCCCCAGATATGCTGAAAGAAGATTCTGCACGTAGGGGCTCCTTACCCCGAACAGGACAATGGCTTCTGTATGTTTAGCCATGGAGCTCTGCAGGTTTTGAGGTCGTGGGACTCCTCAAGCCACAAGCTAGTCAGTATCACCTTGAGCAAATCCTGAACGGGGTTCGCCGGTAAGGAGTCCAACCGCAAGCGCTTGATCTGTTTTTTCAATCTGGGTCGCTTACTGGTGGTTAGTAGGGAATAAAGGAAGGTAGTCCCCGCAGAGTCCTTCTCATTCCCGTATTCCTTTTTACCCTAAACCCCATATTCTCTTATTCCCCTACTAACCCTAAACCCTGTATTCTCATGATCCCTACTGACCCTAAACCCTGTATTCTCTCATCCCCTACCATCCCCCCAGAAGAAAATGCCTACAATCAGATGCCAAGCTTAGAGCTTTCAATCTTGAGAAGGGGCAGATCATGCTTTAGGTGGAGAGCTGAAACTGAAGAAGTATCACTGGGTTGCTGTGAATCAACTCTTAACTTAAGTTACCATAATATGGGTATGTAGTAGATAATAGAGTTCCCTGATTATAGTAGCTGAACTTAAGTTAGCCAGTAGTATCAACTCCTTCGTGATGCTCCATGATGGTCCTGCCATAGCTGCCAGATAATTGTATCCTGTACCTCTATTCTACCGCTGTCTGGCCATGATGAACAGCTGTCCCTCTTGCGGGGGTTTTGCATGGTGGTCAATGCTTACCGGGGGGGGGGGTCCGAAGATCAGGGGTCCTTGTTTGGGATTCTGATACGTTACTGTTTTGGGGTCTATATTGCGCCCTCCTATTTCTGGAAACCACCACTACCATGCACTTGCAAATGCGTGTGCCGAGGCCAGATCCTAAGGGAGAGTTCGGCGTGCTCTTTGGCCTGTGGCAGCTTGGCGGAGGGTTTACTACGCCGCCAAGACTCTCTCAGTACCCTTAACTGGGACTATAGGGGTGCTAACAGTGGTACTTAGGCCATTATAGAGGGCAGTTGGAGGGTCTAGGTATAGGGCTACGGTTTCCGGGGTTGAGTGTGAAGGGCTTTGCATTGCAAACTTTGCATGGTTGGGGGATCGGGGGGGGTCTCCTCATGTTTTGAGGTCACCAAATTGTCCTTAGCCATGTTCAGCCCCCAGGCCAGCACGTTTGCATTATACTATAATATTTGGGCCCTAAAGTAGCTAAAATTGAACCCCTCTGTGCCCTAAGTATATGCGATACATATATATATATATACATCTACATATATACATATGTGTATATATACATTATATAGCTAAACAGACCCTTTGGGCAAATGCAGGCTTGCCGTTTCAGAGGATGCTTTCCGGCACCTTTTTTCCTAAGCCGGCAAGTGTTTTCAGCATGCATATTGAGAAATATGAGCCCAAAAGTTTGAGAGCTTAATTGGCCTAGGCATTAAAGGAACGCGATACGGTAAGAGCAGTGTCACCCTGCGGTCATTCAGCTCCTCTCGGACAAGAGCATGAACAGTGGAAAAGAACATGGAAACTATTATTCCGAGACCCTCCATCTACCCTGTGTATATGCCCTAAACTAGGACCATGTACCCCTATTTAAAAGGGTGCAAGGAGGGTCCTGGTTATTATAGTAGGGTGTATATTGGGAGCTCTGATTTTAGGCAAGCTTCGGGACTCTGATTTCCAGCCATGGACGCTGCAGCCTGCCTTGACATCCTCAGCCGTGCAGCTCACAGCGCTTCGGCCGCAAGGGCAAAGTGCGTTCACTCATATATGGGCAGAATGGAACGGAACATGCAAACTACTATGTCATAAAAATGGTGTCTATATATATATATTTGTACAGGGAGGTCTAATGGTAAGTTAGGTGTTGGATTTTTTCAGAATGCGGGCCCTTCAACAGGTCATGCAAAAACGGTCAAAGTCTCAGGATGTGGAGGGCTACAGAAGAAGTTGCGTGATAAGGGATGGCCGTTCGGCTTCAGGCAAGGGATGCCAGCAGACGTGGGTCCTCAGCCTGTTCCTGCAGACCTCAGGCCACAAGAGCAAAACTCTCCGGGGCAGGAACCAGTCTCATTCTTGAGCAGCCCATATGAGAAGCCCTTTAGCTAGATGTTCAAGCGACCTTCTTCCAAACATCATTGTAGGCTCACAAGAGGGGTTCATCAGGGAGTCGCCTTGCCAAAGCAAGACTCTGAACATCTGGAGCAAGCCTCCCATGAACTGCTGCCAAGGTCACCAACAAGCAACTGGAGAAAAGGCTTGCTGCGAAACAGGCAGGGAGTGCCCCCCCCAAAGCAGCCGGCTTTCGGCAGAGCAAAGCTTTCAAAACGACAAAGTTGTTAAACCACAAATCACTTGCTAAACTCCCTTGTGGGGCAATGTACAGCATGGTGGTTGAATTTTCCAGTATCCATCTAATTACCCCCGGCAGCTGGATGTGGAAGCTGCTTTCGTTTCAAGATGGGAAATCTCGCCTCACGTTCCATGGCGCGTGCAGAAGACGTTGCGCGTTCAGTGACACGTGGAAGGTTCTGTTCGCAAAATTTGAAGTGCAACGTTTTGCGCACGCACACGCAGTTTGATGACATGCAGGTTCTGTTTGCGTGCGAGCTCGAGCGAGACGCTGCGCATGTGTTGTGCGCGAAGCACTTCCTAAGAAAAAGGTATGAGTTTGTGGGAATTTTTGTAAAACGGAAACCGCTCGTCAAGGAATTTCATCGAAACTTCGCGCAAAGTTTCCTAGGGCTTTCCTCTGATCGGATACGTTCGACTTCAATTTGAAATTAAACCCCTCTAGTCTATGGCCCAGAGCCTCGAGCAACCGGATAATTACCTACCAGAATGGAGAATCGAATGGAAAAGAACTTCGAAAAAGACATGCAAAGTCTGTGTTTGCCTGTATGTATATACATATAAAGGTAGGTATTCACACATATATATATATATGTATATATATATATGTATATATACACATGTGGGTGTATCTATCAGGGCTAGTCTTCATCAATGAGTACATCTGCGCCACATACCAAAACTTGGCATGAAGGGTGCTCGTTTCCGAGGTTGCACCAATGAGTCCTGAAAGGCGCCTGTAAACCGGGACCCTCCCTGTAGCCTTTACATGGGGGTATATGGTGCCTTCTTAGGGTATTTATGCAGGGGGTAGATGGAGGGGGTCTGGGTAAATTTCTATAAACCGGGGGACCCCAACATAGACGCCAAAATGCTATAATCCTTATTGAGGGGATCTCCAAAAACGGACCCGTAATTTTCGGAGACCCGCGAATGTGTAGAAAGACTGACACACAAGCTGCCCGGTGGTGGGTTCAAGTCATCCCAAGAAACGAAGGGAGAACTGCTGCACCGCCAGGGTTGTTAAGGCCAGAAATTGACCAAGCCGATTGGAAAGACAACACATCACACAACCAGAGCCGGCAAAGGCAACTCGTACTAAGAGCCGGGGATGGACAACCCCAATCCTGTGTATATGCAGAAGAGAAGCTTATTATATCCCAGACCATTCCAACTCAGGAAGGCTTTGAGGCGAGAGTATGTTCATAGGTAGTTGCCTACTCTGTTGTTCTATCCATGCTGCTAATGTCATATCATAGTCTGGTTTTGATATAGTGGAGAATCTAAAATAAGTACTACTCGCTACTCTTACTTGGGATCCTGCGATGTAGGACTCAGGAGTTGGCTTTCCCATAGATAATTACCAAGGGCTCCTGGTGTTCCTACGGTGGCAGCAGAGAGAGATGGTAACCGCACCTGGAAACATAGCTGTAGATTGGGGGCTTATAATGTGTGACCCGCGCTTTGATGCACAGGCGCAGGCTACCCCAGCACGCAGCAAGAGACTGGCAAGGCCTGCCTGTTCGCTATGAATTGTAAAAGATGTTGATTTTTCTCGGACGGAAGATGTGTCTGCGTCCTAGAGTTGTTAAAGGCGGCCTCAGGAGTGGCGGGCCATCGTGTCACAGCATGGCTAAGAGGTTTGCGGCTTTGGGGTTCAAGCTTTTACGCGTTTCAGTTCGAAAGAGGAAGAGGAGGAGGAAGACGGAGGGGGAGAAGGCGGAGAGGAATGAGGGAAGGAGAAGAGCGAGGGAGGGAGGGGGGTGCGGCAGGGAGGAGAGGGAGGGGAGAGTAGCAGCACTCCACCTCTTGTGTGCCTGAGGCTCCTGCATGCTGCGGCGCGCCCCACCCTGAGGCATCATCACTCTTGTTCACGTCGTTGGTCATGGGGAGGGGCTGAGTGGCCTTTCGTGCGTGGTTCAGGCATAGACTCATAGACAATGGCAGTTGATGGCAGTTGGTTTTGGTTTTTGCTTGTTTTAAATCACGGCTTGCTTAACTCAATGCCTTTGCGGCGTGTATGAGCATAGGCTACCTTGCACGGCCGGGGTCTCAGATTTTCGGCGCACACACGATTAAATATGCATTCTTGGTGCGGCTGGTTGGTGCTTTGTACATTTTGGATAAGGCACGTGCCCCATGGGCTCGCTTCTTTCTTCTGGGGGCAAAGCTACCAACTCCAAAGAGTATCATTTGGGCAATGGCAAAGGTACGGTGGATACAAAAAATCCTGCATTACCCTAAGTACCCTAAACCTTGGGAATTATGGTACAGTATGCTGATGCCATGCAGAATTATCAGTAGGTCCACTTCTTGGCGAAGGCTCCCTCTTCTCGAGTTCCCATCCAACCGGCACATCTTTTGTAAGGACACCGCCAACTGATGGCCCTAAACCCTTGACACGGTGCATTAGTTTCCATCTTCTTTTCCACTATGTTTGTTTTGGAGAAGCGGGTGGAAACTATGACATGAGACGGCAGTTTCACGCTTCCACCCGCTTTTCACCTGCAAGTTTTGCTTGTTTCGCAAGGCTTCATGCCCTGGGTGGAGGTAGTCAAGAATAGTAAATCCGCATCTTTCGGTGGCCATAGCATGGCCCCAGTCCCTATTATAAAGTACTGACTGCTTTACATTCAAGCACAAACAGTCTTGTGCTACATTTAGAGCCAGTAAAGGCCCTACGCATGGTTTCGTAGGGAAGCACTGGGCGGTGCTGGAGCAGTCCTGAACAGGGCTAAATGGTGGGGAGACTGCAAACCCTAATCCCTCTTAACCACTATAGAACCTCAGCTTCCATTTGACCTTCGATTTTCTTTTCCATTTCATTATCCATTATTAACATATCATGAAATAGGTGTATATATATATATGTAAATATGGCTGTGAATCAAGAACTTTGGGTTTGTACCGGGCTTCGGCGGCCATTCCGCGACATAGGTTTGTAACAGAATCTCCTGGCTTGCTAGGGCATCTCTGCGCCAATCATTCGCGACAAAGGTATGTAACAACAGGTCGCGACAAATGGGTATGTAGCAGGGGGTGGGGGGGGGTCCCGCGACAAAATGGGGTTTTGATTCACAGCCACATATATATATATTCATATATACAAATACATATATATATATACACACATATTCCGAAACCTTAAACCCGAAGGCCAGAGTACAGTAGCAGGCTGGAGCCAGCTCCCAGGGCCTGGGGCAGGTCTGCTGTCCCGCGTTGTGCGCTAGACTTTTTAGCGTGGGTTTTTGGTTTAGGGTGCAGGGTTCAAGCTAGAGGATCAAAGGGATGCTGTAAACATTATGTATAAGACTGGTGCCACTTCTTTTGGGAGGCTTCTTGGAGTGAGACAATGGCAGATTGGGTTAGTTGAAGGTTCAGTCCAAGAAATCCTTTCAAGTTCCTTGACAAGTCACAGGAGCTAGATACATGATTTCGAGTTCTATAACCTGCAGAGCCAAACGACATACTGGATACATGCAAGAGAATGGTTTAGTAGCGTGCCATGGGTGCTTTCTGTTTGGCAGTTTCGTGGCTCAAGTAGGATTTCTGCCAGCCCTGAACCCTACCTAGAAGGTCCAAATCATAGAGTCATGATTTCAAGCTGGGTTGAGGCAGCAAACCCGAAGTTTGTCCCAGATGGGATAACCCAGAACGTGGTCGGGTGAATCACGGGTATGTCCGGGGTTCGCCCAGCGCCAGAGAGCTGCCATACTAGGCTACTTTCCACTCCTGACACGAGGTTTAGCCCTTGCCAAAAAAATGATGTCTGCAAATAGAACTGCACTTTTTGCAGGCTGTGGACTTCCTAGGTAATTAGGCCCCAACTCCGGACTAGAACGAGCTTCCTCAGCTGTAGACTCGATCTCGTTAGAAGCAAAGCAAATGACCCTGAGGAAAAGTCCTAATTCTATCCCGGTACCAATAGCATACGACCAATTTAGGCTTACGACTTTGAATGAGGAAGTGGAAGGGTTCCCTAAAAATGTTGGTGAGTAAAATCACGAGGTCTGCGCCAAACTAACCATGGAACTCCATGTAGCTTTCAAGCCTATAGCAGTCTATTAAGGCACCTTTTTGGCGTTGAGTGTTCGTTTTGGGTAGTATCTACCCTCAACCATAAACCCTGTACATCCCTAAATATCCATATACACCACAAATCCTATACCTCCCTAAATTTCCTTAAATCTCCCCTGTATAATCATCCTCCCCTACATCATGCATGCCAGGTTCTGGACCTGCAAACCGGGGCTAATGCCCCTGGGTCTCATCATCCCGCAGGGTTCATTCAGGGGTGTCTAACATTGCTTAGGGGTGTATTTTTGGTGAGCTCCTAATTAGAAGAACAGTTATACATACATATATGTATATATGTATATACACACACGCATATATATATATATAGCCAAAATGGGTTGTATACATATATGTTCATGCACAGTTTTTTTGCAGAGGCCAATTGTGCGGTTTCTGTAGGCTCTGTAGGCACTCTGCGGGTATTGTGCAAGTGTTGACCTGGTCCTAGGGAGGAAAGGCTACAATTGGCCATGTTGATCGAGCATGTCACGACCGGCCTAGAACCCTTAATCAGGGATATATGGGCCCTGATAGTAGCTACTTAGGCACTAATAGAGGGTAGGAGGATTGTCTAGGTGGACATTCTCTTTTGATGCTGGCAGTGCCTCCCTGGACATCACCCATGTGCTCTCGAACAGGGTCAGCAATCCGATGCGGATCTACTATGGAGATAGATGCTTGTGTTTTCTCTGGGCACGGGCGTGTTTAATGTCACAAGCTCCAAAATGTGGTTTTGACATGTGAGCGCCAAAGCAAACAGTCGTGTATGCTGCTACAAATCATGCAGTGCCCCATATTCCTCGGAGCTTGACGGATCATGCCCCTTTGGAGCATCATACCCTTAGACCCTCCATCTACTCTCTATATACCCTAAATAGGGACCATATACCCCAATGTAAAGGGTACAAGGAGGGTCCTGGCCGACACCCTTCTGAAAGACAAAGTGCAACCTTTTGTTTTGACGCGAGCAGGGAAGCAGTTGCTGGGCCGAGGAAACCATTTGAAGCCAACAGGCTCCCTGCTCCAACGTTTAGGCTCCCCGGTGTATGGAGATTTCTACCGGGACCCTCCTAGCATCCTTAATTGAGGATATATGGGGAAGGTACTTAGGCTCTAAAAGCAGGTAGGAGGAGGGTCCAGGTATAGAGAAGTCTTAGGGTCTCTAAGCAGACCCAGGAGATTGCATAGAGGAGCCCGAGATTTCCCTTAGCATCATCTTGTCTCAACTATATTACACACTGTCCTTTGCGCGGGTGCTCCTAGGCAGTTCATACGACATCCGAAGCATGCACAGAACCAATCTAACAGGGTGCTTCACAGAAACCTCCCTAAACCCAAAGAAATACAACCCGAGTATACTAAGGTAGTTTCCATTTCCTATTCCTATTGCATTCTCCCAATTTATACTCCAATATACTATAGTAGTTTCCAGTTGCTCGTAGAACCTGTCGATCATATCCTAGACCCGAGCCTTAAGCCTCCTTGGGCAAATGTACCCATTGGGAGAATGTTGGGGCTATGTAGGGATAATGGAAAACAAAATGGAAACTATAGGGATTCCAGGGTCCAATATATTCGGAAAAGAAAATGGAGAATGAATTGGAAGCTGGGAGTATATAGGGCGGTTGCAGGGATAATTACCCATATCATATCATGTTAGGTGGATGTAGGTTCGCCCAGGAAACCCTTGGGCCGGAAATGACAGAGGACCGGAGAGTCATGGTGGAACAGCAAAAGCCTCACGACTGCTGTAGCTATCCAATACTGGCGCATTGCCAAACTTGGGGTTTCGAGTCGTTGGGTCTTGGGTTTCTTCTGAAGGCGCTTTGGAAACATCCGAGATGGAAAGCTCGCGTAATCAGCGTCTGGGGGCTCCTGGCTGTATGCAATCAGGACCCCTGGCTGGAGCCACGTAGAATCTAGCCACTCACATGTTTTTGTCACAAAATGCATGTGTATCTCGCATTTGGCACCTAGAAACTCACGCTGGTGGTAAGGACAGAACACCACCCTGTCCAAGGAAGTGTGTTTGCTTAGCCTGGCTTGATTCATCCCAGCGCGCAGATCCCAATAACATTGCTACCCCTCCTTTGACTATGACTATCTGTTATTCTAACTATGGCAGACTATGATAGCTTTTGTTCTCAGTATCACCACTGGAACTACCATTATTTCACGATACTTTGAAAGGCATGAGATCTGGCTCATGTTTTCCCAAACCCTTTTGCAGATGCAGAGGTGGACAGGTACACCTTCCAGATGTAAGGTACATGAAGGTCTGACACAAAAGTAGATAGGTCTCTCGCAGGGCTCGTTTGTGCAATCACGTTTCCATTATTCTAGAAGTCTTCGCTGCACATGGGAACAATTTGGAGAACAAGCGTTGTTTTTTTTGTCGGGGGGAGGGTGGGGGTCCGCAGATGACAGTCCTCTGAAGGGGTGGGCTAGGTATAGAAGTGAATCCCCATGCTTCCCTTATAGGGGACCCTACTCATATGATCTCAGATATATATATATACATATGTATATATATATATGACATATGTGAGGTATGCAAAAATTCCATGGACTAACCTACGTGCATGCTTGCATCCATACGTACATGCATACTTACACAGGCTTCCCCCCAAAACAGTGTCATTCGCGCGTCTTCCTCTTGACGGAGAAAATCTGATACTCCTAGGCGGTGCGACCCCTAAAGTGCTGCTATTCCAAGCACACAGGACTTTGGGGGCTCAAGGTGCTTCAAGACCACCTCGATATTATGTAAACTATTATAATGTAATATGCTAACATGCAATAATAAGATATGATGATATAATACAATAAAATATAATATAACCTAATATGATATAATACAATGAAATATAATATACTGTAATATGATATAATACAATACAATATAACATAATATCAGCAGTTCTGGCTTTTCGCAGGAAGCACTTCTTCAACGATTCCCCAGGCTCAGAGCTCCAGAAACCCCGGAGGACCCCGGTAACGCAGCCTGTAGGCTAAGCTTGGAGTTTTGAGTAGGGAATAGGGTGTAGGGTTTTTTGGGTTTGAGGGGTTGAGGGTTTAGGTATAGGGCTTAGGGTATAGGGTTTAGGGTTCAGGGTAGGGAATAGATTTAGTTTAGAGTTGACTGATTTGCTTGTATGACTTAGGGTAGGGAATTGGCAAGGTGCAATGGATTTGGCATCCATGTTGACTGGTTTAGTTTGGGGTTGAGGTTTCAAATAGCCCATCGTAGGTGATATTTACAGACGCTAGGGCCCAATGTAGGTATTATTTGTATACATGGATCCCTGTGTAGCCCTCCTTTATGACCCCAGTTTAAGGGGGATATTAGGAGTTTAGACTGTAGCTCATAAGGGTGCATAGGATTATATTTGGATATACAGGGGTGTGTAGGGGAATGGAAAAGAAACAGGAAACAATTATATTATGTAGATATTATAAAGAGATGCCTCCTAGACCCTGTGCCTTTCTTATGACTTCCTCGTTGCAGTAATGGGGATGACTAGAATCCCTTGCCCCTATGCGATGTGTTAAGGTATCTGGAGAAACCTTAGGTGTCACATAGTTGAGAATGCCAATTTCACCCAGACCCTGACACTTTACATCCCTGGGTGCGGATTTGAGTCCATCAGAGCTTAGCATGAGATGATTTGGGGTTTACGGTGTGGCCTGTCCGGGAGAGACA
Organism: Symbiodinium pilosum; assembly: GCA_905231905.1. NCBI lineage: Eukaryota > Dinophyceae > Suessiales > Symbiodiniaceae > Symbiodinium > Symbiodinium pilosum. The sequence continues at coordinate 407,952 of CAJNIZ010043859.1, forward strand.
GAGAATTAACTTGTTGCACTGAACAGTTCTCAGGGACAACCTGAAAATTCCTGTCTTAGTCATGTCGTAAGCATCATACATGCGCTCTTGCTGTGACCGAGGAACCCACCGCCTGGCTACCAATCATGTAGGATCCTTCTCTTGTCACGCCTCTTGTTACTGGTGGTTAGAAGGGAATAACTGAAGAAATGCAATCCCTACATAACCCCTGTACAATATATACCCTTATTCCCTACTATCCCGCAGCAAGTCTTGCGAAGGAGCCAGAAGAAATCCCTTCAAACAGACTCTGTAGGCTTGTACACAGTACCAACTTCGACCTCCTGACACTTTGGGGTGCGGGCATTCATAGCCGAGATCTTGATCGCGACCATAAACCCAAATCACCTTGCCCCAAAGCTCCTATTAAAAGTTCATCAACAAGAATGCTATGAGGACTATACATATCAACCAGGGCCCTAACTATGATTCAGAGATGTAACTTTCAGGGGTTCCCCCCAACTAAGGGATAGTTAAAACAGGCGGAGAGGCACAGAAACCTTCTTGGGGCGTGGTTATGAGGGCTATGTGTTTCTTGCTTAGGCTTTAGTTTTCAGGGTTTAGGGTTTATAGTTCAGGGTTTAGGGGGTTAAGGGTTTAGGGGTTTTAGGGTTTTTTAGATCCCCCATGTTGGACGATGTCTACCTAAGCGAAAGGACACCGCGCCCAGGAGTGAGCAAGGCAGGGCCGAGCTGGAAATACCAAGCATTTATCTTCATGGTTCTTAGTAAGGAATAAGGAAAGATAGCTTGGGGTTTAGGGTTTAAAGTTTAGGGCTTAGGGCTTAGGGTTTGAGCTTGGTAGGGAATAAGGGAATCAAGTTTGGGGGGTTTAGGGTTTAGGGTCTGGGGTAAGTAGGGAATAAGGGAATATGATATAGGGTTTGGGGTGTGGGGTAAGTAGGGAATAAGGGGATATCATCCCTATATTATCCCCATATGATACATTTCCTGATTCTCTACTGAGTGCCAGTAAGTCATACAGCAGACCGCCATGCGTTCTTGGTGGCGCGGGACTTGTGTATTCCATAATCTAGGAGGTCTAGATGAGGGATGATCTAGGGGACGACTATAGGGCTCATTAAGGAGGATACGCATGAGTTAAGATTATGGCTCATGTGAGTAAGTCCAAGTACAGCAACATTCGTTCTAAAGCAGTATGTGATGGATGTCTAGAAGACTCACAGTTGTCTGTGCAATGCTAGCAGGAAGAGCACAACAAGCAGCAGCGCTCTAGCCGTCGGTATGGGATATACACGGCTACAGTTGTAAAGCTTGGTCAACTTCTACCCTATTTTCACCCGTGCTTGCTGTCCTCCTATTCTGTCCATAATGACTTACCAGTACCATGTTGACGTTGTTCTCTAGCTTATCTTACTATTTTCGCCAGCCCCTGATTTATATATATATAATACATACATATATATATATACATACTTGTATACACGATCCAGCCCGGTTGCAGGGGCGAAGAATGACATTGAGAAGACATTTGATGGGAACATGGCTGCTGACATGGTTCTGGCAGCTGTGGCATTGCAGGAGGAAAGCAGATGGTGTCCCTTCATCCAGAGCACTAGGGCGCTGTTATTTGATTGCATGGCTTGGGAGTATCCATTCTACATGCTGCTGACTCAAACGCCGCGTGGTCCTGACATTGCATTTGTCTCCGCATGTTTCCGCACATTTGGAGTATACAGCGTAAGCACGCTCTCCTTCTCAGAAGCCTCCCGACTACATGATCCAGCACTGACATGCGTAGATAATGGTAGCATCCTCTCAACAAGTTTTGCGTTAGGATGTCATCTTGTGGAGGTAACGGACTTTAATTCATTTTGGCTTCTGCTGCGCAGGAGCGCGTGGCGGTGTACAAAGACTATGACGCAGCTTTCAAGTATCTTCTGAAGGCATCTCCTGAAGGGATGGAAGCATTGCACAGCAAGGATTATCCTGTGGGTGAAGAGCTAGGTGAGTAGTATTTTGTTTGAGGATATTAGCGTACCCAATATAGAGTAAGATTGTATTCTCCTTTTGGGTATAGTATTCTATATAAGGAATATTATCTTACTAGGTTTAACCACCCAAAAAACACTACTCAGGTTGTACAGCCCTGTAAAATCCCCTCCCCCAATATTAAACCTCCCAGAGGGGATGGGGGGGTCAGGGGTTTAATGTTAGGGGGAGGGGATTACTGCTGGAAACACTGAGCCAAGTAGAATCCAGCCTATCAAGCAGGGGGGGTGGGGGGCGACGCGACTGACCTGAGCATCCAAAACTGCGCTGTTCTCAAAAATGTGTGCCCCTTTGGTTATAGAATATGTTACAGCATCAAATGTCTAGAGTACCAAAATCGGACCCTAATTTGGGGAATTACCTACATGTACCGAGCTGTATTACTGAAAGTGAAGATTTGCAACTATTCTACTTTCTGATGACATGCGAGAGAGCTGGCAAGCATTTCTATCCAGCTCAGTGTCAAGCATCCAGTATCAAGCCCGCTGCAAGTCTTGCAGCAAGTACCGTGGTACGAAAGGTCATGAGCCCGCAACAAAGGATGATTTGATGATGGTGTCAGCTTATGGGCGGCTAGTCTCAACCAGGTCCAAGGATGCGAATGCCGAGAAGCCTGGTTCAGTCTCCTGGGCTCTAGGTACTGAATGCTTCTACACTACCCGGCCCTATGGAAGAGCTTGTTCTACAGGTATTTGGGCTCCTAAAGGTCAGGGTTTTCAGGGTTCCCGGAAGGCGGAGGGGCCGAAGGCAACGAGGGCCCTTGCCTGGCTATATCCCTTTGTGGTGCGCTGTGCGACAGTCCGCTTCCAGGTCCGGGATTAGAGGTTTAGAGGTTCTGACTTTGGAAAGAGGAGGGCTCCTTGTGTAGATTCAAGAACTTGCGGGTTCAGGGTGTAAGGGTCTAGTAGGGCAGTTGGGGTTCAGGTTGGGTTGGGAAACGGGTTTCAGGGCGTAGCAAGGTGTTTTGGGCAGAGCGCGTTGCAAGGTGCAGGATGTTATTCTGAGGGTTTGGTATTTGTGGCCAGACAAAAGGGCTTGCACAGGGCAATTTAGACCGTGCTGTCAAGAGTTTATATGACTGCTTACACTGCCGAAAAGGTACTGTGTGGTACTACGCAGTACCTGAAGGGGTTAGATCTTCAATATCTGCTGCAACTGATTGATTAATCAGCTTATGGCGTTTGATTGTGTGATTGCTCACAACTATTTGATCTTGCATGCAGCGCCCTTCGTCGCTTTTGGTTGGCAAGCAGGAGCGCTTAGGTTTGTGGCACTTGTGTTCAGTACCTTGAAGAATCTCTTAATGGCATGGCACCTCAAATTCACAATTTTACAGACCCTCTCTAAACCCTAAACCCCAGACCACAAACCCCAAAACAAACGCCTCCTACAATCATGCAAGCCTTGGCCTTGCAGGCCTTGTCTCAGGGAGTCCGAACGTTGGCCAGCGATCTGGAGCTTAGGCAAGGATGGGGTTGAGGGCTCTTGTCGTCCTTCCTGTGTGTTGGACATTTAGGCTTCTGTATATGGAAGTCCCTCCAATGTACGGGTCGAGAAGCCGTGCTAATTAGCCCACAGTCGCAAGGCGTGTGCACGTCACACCATAGTCATGCACATTCCTGCAACAACTTCGTAAATTGCTCGCAGTGAAGTCTTTCAACTTTTGAGCGCAATTAGTCATGTGAAATGCGCGTGAAACAAGATTGGAGTCAGAATCCTCGGCTTTTTCAAAACATCTGAGGGACAGCCCCTGTGCACCTGCACCTTTATACAGTTTATACATGTACAGCTAAGCGGAGCTGTTCCTGGGTTCTGGACGCTCTCAGACCCATCCATGTCACGGGGCTGCGTGGGCAGCACCGACGTGATGACAGCTAGCGATTGAGCCCTGTTAGGACACTTTGAGCTGGTGACGCCGAAAGGTTGGAGCTTTGCCTTTAAACCAGGCAAACACGCCTTAGCAAAGCCTGCAGCCCTACAGACCAACTTACTGGTGGTAAGTAGGGAATCAGTGAATAAAACCACTGTAGTATAATCCCTATGTAATTTTCCCCTTATTGAAGGTCTAGTTCCTCAGTATGGCCACTCGCGTGCCAAAACCTTTCAGCCCTGTGCAGCTCGGGAGGTTCGAAACCAGCCGTAAGCCACTTGCGACTCAGGTGCTCTTGCTGCAATTATGATTTTCTGGGGGTTCATGGGAATAGCGGAAGAATTATGTAGGGCTTATATGGGGATTGTATATTTGCCCTGCTAACCACCAGTACGTTATCAGTTACTATGCGGGTCCATGCTGCCAGCAATAAAACTTGAGTTCTCTCTTAGACATAAACGGAAGCAACAATATTTCAGACTTCCGCGTGCATGTTATTATGGCAAATCCAGAAGTGCCATTGCTCATATAGGGAGCACTGGATATGGCAAGTGGTCAAAGGACAGCATGGCATCTGTCCTCAAAGTTCAGGATTACGGTCATGAGAGCCTCTTCGTAAGCAAGCGCTGACCCTCTTGTGACACAAAGCTGTTAGAACAAGGGATGCTGAAGCTGATGAGAACGGTCCCTATACAACTAGTTCTCAGGGAGAGACCTACCTATGCATTCCTGGGTCCTTGTCGAGATCTCTCCCTATCTAGTCTTGCATTCCGACTGAAGGTTGACGAGGCTTCCCAGTCCTTGCGGTCGTTGCAGAGAATGGAGGCCCCGCAGGAGTTTCTGTAACAAGGGGGATATATAAACATATATATATATATATATGTACACACAATTTTTTTGTAGAAGCCTAGAGGAACCGTTCACGCAGGCATTGACTGACACTGGAAATCCCGCTCTAGCTGCATCCCTAGTAGTGGAGACCACTGTTCTTATCTTTTCGAGGTATTTCTCAGAATTGGGTTCCTTGCTGATATGGCCCCCAAACAGGGACCTTAGGAGACATGAACGGATCTCGGCATTCAGGGGTTGAGGCGTCAATGGTCCTTATAAATCAACGAATACACTGTATGTTGAGACTATTCCCCGAATGGTCCTTGGGATTGTTGGAAGTGTTAGAGCGGTTCATTCCATGATAGACAGGTATATTAATAATAGTACTAGTAATGGTTGCATTTGTCATAGTAGAAATAGTAGTACTAATTAACCATATTTACAATGATACTAACAGTGAGCAGCTTGTTAGTGATAAGAATAGCAATGCCAGTTCTCAAGCTGAAATTCAAGGATGTTTGGCCTCGCGGTTGCCTCTGCAGGGCTGCACGTTTCTTTCCAGAAATCCTGGCCTCTACTAAATGGGGCTTCCCAAAATTAGGGATATCTCTGGGGGGTCCCCATAATACGGATTATAGTATTTGGGGGTTTAGAATGGGGTCCCCCTATTTGGGTTAACAATCAACTTTCCTGTGGTCTATAACAAGACTCTCAACTTCAGGCTTCGACTTCCACATCTGCAAGATGTCCTGAGCTTTGAAAAGTAGCAACTTCAGTCTTTCGAGCCCCATGCTGGCCCACTATAGGCATTCGCTTCAAGCCTCCGCATCGCGACCCTAAACCCTAAATAATAGTTTCCATCTTCTTTTCCATTATCCCTATATATCCCTAGATTGTACCCCTATATCACAGATTATTATGCTCGTTTGGTTTTGGGGAGATATTATATGGAGCTTAAGCCTGGGCCCTACACATCCCTGGATTTGGTCCCAAACCCCAAGAATCCTAAAAACCTAAACATCCTAAAATCTAAGCACCATCCTGAAGCCCTAAGCATTCTAAAGTTCTAAAGCCTCAGCATCCCAATGGCTCAAGGGTTCAGGGTTTAGGAGGTGTAGGGTTTTAGGGTTTAGGGGTTTTAGGGTTTTAGGTTTTAAAATTTAGGGTTTAGGGTTTTTGAGGGTTCAGGGGTTTGGGAGTTTAGGGGCTTAGGATATAGCATGCTAATGCCTTAAGTCCTTATCAGCTTCAAGAGGCGGAAAGGCTTCAGCTGGTGGCTGCGAACCACGCAGATCAGGGAAGGCAGCTGCTTAGCCAGGACAGCTCAGTCTTACTTGGATAGAGGTTATCTGTAGTCAAAACTCCGTAAAGGGGTTATATAGGGTTTAGGCTTTAGGGTTTAGGGTCTAAAGCCTTGAAGGGGTTAGGGGATTATATAATATTGGGCAGTATTCTAGGGGTTGTTAAGGGAGATGCTAGGAGGTTGAATTATAGCTCATATGGCGATTATTGGCAAGAACATGAAAACATCCATTTTTCTTCAGGAACATGGGGGGGTGGGTTAGTGCCCCAGAGTATGTAGATCCATGACCTTTTTGATCGCGTTTACAGGGCTTGGAGCCATTCTCTTACCTACTGTTGGGTTGAGGTAGGGTTTTAGAGTCTAGCGGTCAGAAGGATTACTATAATAGGTTAGCAAGATTTTGGGTGAAGAGGTTAGTGGTTCAGGTGTATTGCTATAGGTGATGGACTTAGGGTTTGGGGTGGAGTGTCAGCAGGAATCCAGGGCAGCATAAGGAACATGTTGGTAAGCTACTGCAAATGAAGCGGAAGGCAATCATGCCATCGCCTTGGCAAGTACCTAGACCCTCCATTACCCTGTATATATCCAAAAAAGGAACCATGTTGGCCATGAAATCTGATTCTCAGCCTAGCCGCACCAAGGGTCGAGGCAAAAGTTACATAATATTCTATACTAATATACGATCATAGTATACTTCAAGAATATACTTTAGCATTATGTATTATATTATATTATGTTATACCATATTTTACTATATCATACGTGTTCCCAGGCCCTGGGATGGCTGAGTTGGTGTGCAGTCTCGAAGAACGGCATTTTACAAGAACCCCCACCAGAGCCCCCAATCCTACAGCATCCTCATGTTTGACAACTGTGCAATATGTAGGGAGGCTTGGGTATGTCACTTCTGTAGACCCAACTCAGCAAGTTGCAAAGCATCTTTTAAGAGAAGTCGGATTGTGGCACATTCCCAACGCTGGATGGCGGACGCCAGCCAGGACGGTTTGGAAGAAGCTGCTGCCAAGAGCTTCACCGAGGTATTAGGGGCTTGTGGGTTTAGGGCTGGAGCTTGTGGGTCCCTCCTTGAGGTTCCTGGGATATTGAGTGGTTTGGAGTCTAATTAGGTTGTCGATGAGATTGTTCAGAGGCGGTGAGATCCTATCTTTTGTTTGGTGCTATGTTGGAGATCAGATGAGGATTGTTTTGTGTTTTGCCGGCAATTCCCAACCTGCCCGCTTAGTCTTCTTTGACTCATAGTTGCGAGTTCTTGCCATTGCAACATAGTAATAGTACACGTATGCGTGTGGGTGTGCATGTGTGTGCATGTACGTATGCAAGTAAGTATGTCTGTAGGTGGGTATGTGCTAGCGTTGCAGTATCGCATTAGTTTGAAGGATCGTCTAGTTCCAATCCTATCACTGAGCATTCGTTACTAAGGATGCAGGTGCTTGAATAGCCTATACTTCGGGTCTTGAGGGAATGTGAGACCCAGAAGCAGTTTGCATCACTCTTTAATGGGGGGTCACCAGAGTCCGGATCATGATCGGTATCCGTTGTAGGACTGTTCAGAAGTCGGGGCTCCGGTGCTAAAGCTTTCCACAGGAAGTCCTGTTCGCGCCTTTGGGCGTAAAAGACGCGATTCGCGAAGGGCATCCATGTGTGGCATCCTTCCGTCAGACTGAGATTTTCAGGCTGCTCCAGTTGCATTGGAAGATCAACGTTCAAGCTTATAATGTTTTCGCATGTTTTCGCACAACTCTCGGGAGTTGGGCCTTGTCGCAGTGAAATACTTACTGGTGGTTAGTCGGGAATAAGGGAAGATAATCCCTACAATCCCTATACAACCCCTATAAAAGCACACCCTATAGAGTAACATCTTCCTACATTCCCTACGAAGCCCCAAGTAAAAATATGCACGGGCAGCCGAAGTCGTTTGGGCTCCTGGATAGCCCTGTCCGTCAAGTCTGCCAGTGTGGCATACATGTTTGACAACAGCCAGGATTTTGTGGGGGTTAGTAGGGAAGAAGGGGAAAATGAGATACATATGTTTTGGGCTTTATATTGGGATTATATTGCCTTATTCCTTAGTTCTAACCAGTAAGAGGACCTCTCTTAGAAAGGCGCTCTGTGTGTGTGTGTGTTTGTGTGTGTCACCAACGAGAATGAGACTCAACTTAGTCAAAAATGTTCTTTCCTGGATTTTCGCTTTGCCTTTTCAGCAGTGTCGGGCTTTGCATGTCCATGACTTGCAGGTCAAGAAGCGCCTTGGGAAGCTGTCGCATCACGGCATCGCAATTTAATGATCTTTGTGATGAAGTTACAGAGGAGCAGTACTTTGGCCGCCGGCTCGGATGGTAAGACTAAGCCAGAGTAATTTATCATTGGTAGCGACACAACCGGCAAGAGGAGTCATGGTCGGCAAATCAACCCCGTAAGCACAATTTGCAGGTACAATCTCCCTCACCACTACCACAGCAATGACTCAAGGGTGTGCAAGCTTGTGCCAAGATGTTTGAAGTTCTGCTTGCCTAATGCCCCCCTATACGCCTCCAACTCCATGATAGCCACCCAAGGCAGGACATCGACGAGCTTGTGAGTGAGTTGAAGTACGCGGCCGCGGACATGAGACCGTAATCTGCGGGTCAATGGTTGTAGCCATCGTCCAGTAGACACAACTTCTACCAACATCGGAACAAGCATCGATTACTCAAAAATGCGAATTCGGAAGCTGAGGAGTTTGGTGAACAGGCTTGCCATGACCAACGACATGAGCTATTGTGCAGAGTCTCAAGGTCTTGCCATGAAGACTCTTTAGGAGGTCCTGTCCGTTACAACAATGCAAGCATACGAACCTGTGCAAGAGGGAGCAGCTCTCATGACCGTGTTGGTTCAATAGCTGCTTCTTAGCGGAAGTGGCTTACGCACAGCTTGGAAAAAGGCCACGCTGTCTGCTCACGATGATCCCTTTCAGAAGCATGTTCGTGACTTTGTAATGGGGGTAATTTGCATGTGAGACTTGACAGTTTTCCTCAGAATTCCTTCCTTCCGTTTCTTCCGTCCGTGTACCACCCTGTGCCACTCCCAGAATGCTACAGTCCAATCCGAATTGCATGTTGCATCACCTTTACCACAAATCGGGCCGTTCTACGGCCCCTTTTTTGGGAGTCTCTACGCAATGCGGATTCTAGTATAGTGGGGTTCACCTTGGGTTCCCCTTATCTACGGAAAGCCCCAAACGGCTCAGGCTGATTTTAGCCATCCTCTCCACGCGGGTCAACGCTGCGAAGCGGCCGTGGCCGTGCAGCCCCCCAGGGGAGGGGAGGGTTTCGGGTGTAGGGTTGTTCAGGGTGCTGCAGAACTCTGTGTGGCTGAGTTTGCCTGGGGATCTTCGCATGCCATACGACGCAAATATGCAACAGACCATTGACACCGCAATAGTTTGGCCGTAGCACGCCAAGGGTCTTCTACTTCCATACACGTGCAAACACCGGCATTCCGCACCATTCTCCGGGACACAACTAGTTTAGGGCAGTCCAAGCTCCTTTCATGATTGTAGCTTTTCCTATTATTCCCAGTACTATAAACATTTAGAACCAATTTGTCAACCTGCCAGCATTCACGAACCCCCGCCCACGGGTGGCCTGCCAGTGCCGAGGTTTCTTTACGAGCCAGTCCCAGAGGATGATACCTTCAAAGGAAGTGCCCGACTCGGCCTAGGTTTATGGTTTAGGGTTCAGGGTTTAGGGTTATGCTTCCTGCACTGGACCCATTGAAGAACCATAACTGCTGAAGCCTGTATGATGGGCGAATGATATAGGATCCCTGTCCTTTTTCAACGTCCTATCAGTAGCTTAGGCAAACACCAGGTGCACTTTATATTTTGACCGCTCCTATAATGGAGAATCCAACGGAAAAGAACATGGAGCATGACATGGTAACTGGGGGTATACAAGGTCTTAAGGAGCTACTGCATTTTTGATTGCGTGCATGCAAGTCAAACGCTTATGCTACGCTTGTGCCTGCGGCAGGTTGTACTTCATGGTATCTAACGGCTTAAGTAGCAAGAGCTAATTATATCCAAAACATATGGTCCACTCGTCTAGCACCCAGGCCCTCCGAAGGCATGCTGGCTTGAGAAACCCTAACCTTGTATCGCTACAGTGTCCCCATGGAAGCCCTGAGCGCATTGCGTTAAACCCACATACAGGAGCACCATAGAATCCCCATGTAACTCTTTCATAACCCCTCTGAACCTACTAACTACAAACTGTGTACAGGGGGCTACTATAGTCACGATGGAGAGTGCAATTCTACCCGATTCCAGTAGCTTTCAGCAAGAAAAGCATTGTAACCTCACTTCATTCAACCAGCAGGAAAACACTACTGTACTGAGGGGGCATCTTCGCAATCTGCGCTCCTTGCGACATGCTGTCCAGGTCCAGCTTTGCCAATGTAGTGGCCTGAATGATTTGGGGCTCAGGGTTCAGGGTTTAGGGTTGCCAATATTAGGGAATCCTCGATTTTTTTCGGTTATGCCTTTCAGTATCCCAAATTAATAGACTTCAAAACAGTACTGGAAATGGTTTAAATCCCTACAGCAGGAGGCGCATTGGTCCTGTTTCGAAGGGGTGACAAGGATTCTGTAGGGAGATCTACATGGAGACTCTGGAGGTTTAATGTTCATCATTGCTGCTGGCAAACGACTTGACTTCGCATGTTATGCTGCTATGTGCATTACATTTACCTGCAATTTTCTGTTTTCCGGTACAAAATAAAGTCCTAGAAAGCAACTAATTCAAGGTCTGACTGACTGACTGACTGACTGACTGACAAAGGTCTGCGGTAATTTAGATACATACATCGGGGCCATTATGTACCACCGTAAACTATTTGGCTACCAGGTGATATTGGCTAGTGGGAGATCGAAGCATTTTCCATTGGTGCATTCATGGCCGTAGCAGGGAGCTGAGGTTTCCTGAGATGTGGGGGAAGCCACATCGTGCTAATATCAATTCGCATGGGCCCTGAAGCCCTAAACCCCTAAGCCCTAAACCCTCCTTGAATTTGTCGGGATTCAATCCTGGGCCCGCAACTGCCACTACTTCCAGCTGTAGGCTATGTGGGGGTTTCCGAAAATTTGGCGTACCATCTGGGGCGTCTCCCATAATAAGGACTATAGTATATGGTGCATAGGGTCCTGCATTTACGGAAACTACTATGTGCCCTACGGAAATGGCCAGGATATCATCTCCACATCTCATCTCCCTTCAAGACATCCAGAAAATGCCCAAATAAGCCAAGCTTTGGTGGTGTGCCCGTCAGGCTGCTGCATCCATGAGTGGGATGGCAGCTGCCAACCCTCAGACCAGAAAACGCTTAGTAGGTGTTGGTGCAGTTCCAGATCTAAGGAACCCAGCAACCCAGGAAGAAGTGATCCTAAGACTTAAGACATTCTCTGAAGCGTATAGCCGCAATTTAATGTCAATCTTTCCAGGTTCTGGACAGTAATTTGGCCTCTTATCCAGCCATGCGCGAGATCTTGGGCAGCCTTGTTGACTGGAACTGCTTGCCATCCAGGTAGGACTCGGTAGGACCACACCCGCAAACGCATGCACGAACTGTGGAATTACTTGGCTGGTTGAGAAGATCTTTTGGAGTGATGAAGGTATAGCTCATCGCAGGCGTCTACATAGGTGAGAACTGGCCTAGTGTCAGCCCAATACCCTTAGCAGTTGGACTGTCTTACTGGTGCTAAAGGGAGAGTGGGGGAGTGGATCCTTATATGAATCCCTACATAATCTCCACTTATACCTCATGGTACCTTTATTCACTCCGACCTTAAGCACCTGTAGGTTGTTTGAATGGATGATTCCCAGGCAAGTCAGGTATTTCTGGAGACTTTGCATCGTCTCCAAAGGAGCTGGGCCCGTCTCAACACGAGGGACCCGGTGATAGGACAGAATCACAAAACAGTTAATTCCTGCCACAAAATCTAGGGGTGTTTATGGGTGAAAGACAGTGCAAGATTTCCGGCATTATTACCCAGAAATTACAGCTCGGAGAAGTCTACTGATTGAAATCGGATTCAACCAAGTCGGTAGGTAATTAGGATAGACATTTCTATGTCAAGGCTGCAAGGGTTGGCTTCCTTCCTAGGCAGGGCCTACGTCACGGAACAAGGGTTCCGAGTGCTGGGACGGGCTTACATGATGCGGAATCTTTGCGGATTGTTTGTGGAGGGAATTTCCAGTGAGGGTTTCCTTGCGACATGCGGACATAGGGGTCTATCCTGAACGCCAAGTAGCCCAAACAATGGACACTATCCCACAAAAAGGGAAAAGTTGCCCAACGGTATAGTCTACAGCCAGTCAAGATAGGTTGCAGTCTTGGAGCTCCCTCCACTAGCTCCCATATCTTTTTGCGCTACATGGGGTTCAAGTCGCCTGGCCTTGTCATTGGCACAGACTTGGGCCTACCTAGACCCCCATACCCAATACCCATGCTGTAAGATACCTAACTTTTATGTCTAGTATCTCCTACATAGACAACTAGGTGCCCTAAAACTCGGGTGCGGTACAGGGGTCTAGGGAAGATGGCAGAGGAGCAACAGCTAATCTTCGACTTTGTGTCTCAGGATGGCCACTAGTGGCCCAAGATACTTTTGTTCTCGTTGCTGCCGGCAATTTTGATTCCCCTCATCTCTGTTGCGAGATATCTGTTGTTCAGCAGCACCTTTGGCAGCTTCCTCTCCAACTCATTCTCGTTCGCCAGACAGCAGTGTTGCTGGCAAAGGGAAGAAATAAACATCACCTGAGTAGTATTTTATTTGGGCATGTTATGGTACTCATTATAGAGTAAGATTATATCCTCCTTTTGGGGTATGGTATTTTATATAAGGAATATTATCTTACTGGGTTCAACCACCAAAAAAACGCTACTCACCTGGGATAGCAACATTGAGCCGTTCAAGTCGGGCAGTGGTGGTTGCAGGTCTTGGGATGTTTGGGGGAGTTTTCTGGCGGATCTTTCGCTTTTCTGGGAGTCTAGCCGGATTGCTATGAAGCACCTCAATGGGATACTAGAATATGTTAATATATCTTATATTAAGCTATCACATACTGTGATGTATCATAATATACTTGTACAACTCTACTATCCGACACTATGATGTGTCATAATATACTACTATAGAATACTACAGGTGCCGCGCCAAATCGAAGCTGCAGTCCTGCTGCCTTGACACATGCATATGCAGGATGCTGTGTGCGAGCTTTTCTGTGCCGTCGTAGAGTAGACTTACCACTATTATTACTATTGTGCGCATTATGATCATCGTCATTAATTCCATTCGTATTCTTACTGTTAATACCATTGTTATTATCGGTGATAACTGTTATTCTTCTTCCTATGACTATTGCAAGTACTGTTATTCCAACTGCTCCTCAGCACATGATGATGCAGAGCCGCAGAAGCTGCTAATCCAATCGATGCGGCACGTCGGCTTCAAGATGTCAAACAAGTCAACAGAGCAAATACCAGTTAGCAAGAATGAACGTCCAAAGAAGTGTCATTGAAAACCATGTTGGTACATTTTGATACATCACTCCTTGAGTGACTATCCTCCAACTCCAATTGTTCTGGGCTTCCTTGGAGGTTTCCTGCCTTAAGCCCTTAACCCTAAACCCTGTGGTCTAGCTTATATAGGACTCCTGAGGGAAAAGTGCTGCTAAATGGTTGCTCTCAACTTGTTGCAATGGTCATCACCATCTCCCTATTTGCCCAAAGATGGTCCATCAATTAACACCGCAACCATTCCCGGTGCCTGAAGGCTGGATAGTACGGGGGCCTATTTGAGCCATGGTCTAAACTCCTTAAAGGGGGTTATATAGGGATTGTATAGGTTAGCCATAGGGCTTATTAAGGGAGATATTAGGAGATTTAGACTATAGCCTATTTACTTAGGGTGTTTAGGGATCTTATATTGAGATTCTATAGGAAGGTACAAGGGGATGAGATTGGTAAATATCTAGACTCCTACTGTATCTCAACCCTAACCCCAGATCCGAATCTTCCCTGGATCCCCTGGGTTGCTGTTTTAGGGAATCTAGGTGAAATCGCTAAAACTAGGAATCCCGAAGATCTTGATCCTATACATCTATAGATATATATATATCTATTTAGATCTATATATATATATAGATGTATAGTATTGCAACGTAATCTCAGTTTCTTAAGAGCAAGCCAGTTGGATGATCCTTTGCTGATGCTATGGCACACAAAAAGATGCGGGAATGGCTCACGAACAAGGGCATCCGAGTCCCACAGCGCCAGGCGCCACCGCTTCTCCTCCCCTAAAGTAACACCTACTTGGAGGCCCATGGGACTTAGCAACTGCTTATAACTGGGCTTATAACCCTACTTATAGTCCCAATAAATAGGCTTATAGGGGTTACTCCAATTAGAGGTAGGGTTATAATCCCAGTTCTAAGTAGTTACTAAGTCCCATGGGCGTCCAAGCAACAGGGGGTTACATACGGGATGATGTGGTGGAGTATCCCACTAAATTAATACTTACCTGGAACTCTCAAATGCTCACAGAAATGGCCTTATCCCAATTCTTCTCGGTGGGTTACGGGCTATTAGTTTGGGTTCTTTGTACGTTATTATACCGATGGTTTTGGAGTTCTACCGGCTTTTTTTGCGTGTATTTGGGAGATCCAGGCAGTTCCTCCTGTGAAGTATCGTCCCTCAAACTAAGCTTGGAACCTTACAAAAAACCCACAGAGATTACTGCCCCTTTGAAGGGCTCTAGAGGGGCTGTCCCCCGTCCTGAAAGTCATCCATGACAAGTCGGAGAAATACAGGAGGGAGGGAGACAGGGATTGAGGCAGGGAGGGAGAATGTCAACCCTCGACCCTGATTTGATGAGAATCCGAAACCCCAGTTCTGCCCAGTCCCGGTTTTGAGCACCAAGCCCAGGCACGACGAGGATTCCTGCTAAGACGTGCCAGCATGGACTTAGCTCGTAGGTTTTGATTCCTGCCTGCGCTCCCTGCGCTCATCTTGTCTGTATGAGCCAAGGGTTCAGTGAGAATCAAGCTTACTTTTGTCAGCGCAGTGGGCTCTCATTTTGTCAGAGAAACTCACCTTATCTGCTGCCAGTGTTTGCCACTGACAGGTTGTCTTATCATCAAAATGTGGTTCTATGGTGAGGGCTTGAGGCATTTCAAGTCCGAGCTTTAGGTGTTGGTTTCTAGCCGACTGAGGAACCAGAAAGCTTCAGAAGCAGTCCTGAGAGGATCTGCATTCCTCATTCATTGTGTACATGGGATGGATGTTCCTGGATGTCGTGCGCCTTCTCTGGCCCAAGAGTTGCAAGTACAGTGTGAAGAGTTCCCAACCCCAGCTGCTCATGCAAAAGGCCACCCTTAGAATCCGTCGAAAAGCGGTCAGATGCAAGAGGCCGCAACTTTTCAGAAAACACAGTTAGAGGCTTAATGTCAGGACAGGAAATAAGAGAGCAAAACATTACATCAACATCAGTGCTATACAACCCTGTATATTGCGGAGGGAGCTCTACAGTCGGACCCTGAAGTCGTAACAATTTTGCTGTTTTGCTTGCCCACACTGGGGAAGTAGAAAACGGGAAGTCGTAACAATCAGCGGTCTCACTGGGGATTGCAGATTCTTGACTGGCATCCAAAAAACGAGTTTACATGCTCACACTGGTTCATCTCAGATTCTGATAACCATTGTTTCTTTCCAGGCCCACATTTCCCTCGGGCTCCTGATGCAAATCCCCTAGTGGGCGACATGTTTGCGCACTCTTTCTGATTTCCGGCTCTTCAAAACACAGCGGTTCCTTTGGGGAGTTGCTGATGTACGGTGGCCAAGAAAGCATATAAACCGCACTGCAAACGTGGGCGTCTGCCATTCTTACACTTTCTGTCCGACTCTTCAAAAAACAGCGTTTCCTTGTGGGCTTGCATCCGGTGATGCGTAATTTCCCCAACAGAATCTTCATCAACTGACCCTAACGCCAGCGGTTCACTGGGGAAGAAGGCAATTGTTATGACTTCCTGCTGCTGCATTTCCCAGCAAGCAGGACTTTTCGCATCGTTGTTTTGCATGCCTGAAACCAAGCGGTTCACTGCGGAAACAGGAAAATGTTATGACTTCCCCGGAAGTAGTCGTAACGCGCGGTTCAATGGGGAACCGGTTCCCGCACTTCAATTATTATGACTTCAGGGTCTGACAGTACTGTAGCATCCCAACGAAGCCCTCTGCTACTGCCAAGATGTTACCACTATCACGGGAGGTCCAGGCAGAATCGACATAGGTCCGTGGCAGTCTGGACTGAGGCGTGTTTTCCCAAAAAGTAAGAGCCACATATCTATGAGCTATGCAAGTGCCGCAAGTGTTGATTGTCGCTCTTGTAGTGGCAGTCCAAGAACATGGGCCGCGGCGCCATAGCCAAATCTGCATGTGGTTGTGGTTCACGGCGCTGCTGTTTCTAGGCCGCAGAGCATGTCTGGTAGGATGGGAGACACTTTGTGGAGCTCGAGGCGGCTACACGCAAAGCCTGCCTTTCTTCAGTCATTTACATTCCGCATTTGTTAAGTGACTGCCAAATACGAATGCATGACCTCAAGTACCTGAAATCTCGGGAATTAAAACAGTTTTTGTATAGTAAGATTCTGCAGAACTTCTTTTGTATCAGTTTTAGGTCAACTGCAGACCGAGGTTAGCTGCAGAACCGAACATGGGCCTTTCCGCGGACCTTTGGCTGAAACTTTAAGTTGAGTTTTCAAGTAGGCTGTTCAATCTCTCCTAATAGAGTAATGCAGGGACACTAGGTAGCGTTGAACGGGCACGCCTTGGGATCCGCAAGATATGGAAGTGGGCATGAATTGCAGAGTCCTCACAAGAGAAGCCGTGCATGAATCAGTTGCCCGTTGCTTCCCTACATGCTAAAACTGGCTGCAAGGTACTGAAAAACTATCCACCAAATCCAGACAAAGGAACATTTATTGTCAAATTCGTTGTGTCCATGTCATCAACTCGTAGCTGAGGAATCCCACAAAATCCAAAGCTGTTTGCGCAATGCCTACATGTGTGTTGAACAAGTGATTTTCTCGCCGCACACCTCAGACCCCATAGACCCCAGGCAACATGCTTGTCTCTTTCGTTCTAGAACCAATAGTTCGAAATTTCAACCTCGCCCCTCACTCGATGATCTTCCACTGCGACAAGCCATAGGTTTTTGTCTGCGTGTTCCGGCCGCACGTTCCTCAAAATCTTTCCGAAAGTGGAACAGTACAAGGCGCAGCTCAGAAGACCCAAGAAAGAACAAGAAAGAACATTTTGCAGTGGTGCATTCTCATGAATGCAGGCAACGAAGCACCACTCAAGCACTACCCTGGCCTAGTTCTTGGGTCTATGAAACACCGTGCGGCTGTTGTCACATGGCGCTGACAGATTTGGAGGAATCTGGGCCAACTGGAGATATCCAGACTCCGGGAAGACTTGTGGACAGAGCTGGTACCCTATTGTTCACACAGGCATGTGCGAAGCCTGTGATTCTGAAACTATGGACAACATGATTTTTGGCGGGATGGGGTAGATAGTAGCCACGTCTGCCCTTTAGAAGTTGTAAGCCCTTGGAACGTGTCCTTTTTGTCCTTAGACACGAATCCCCAAAGCCCAAAGCCTGTGACTAGATAGGAAAGTCGGAAGCTTTTAGCCATCAACGCAGCCAATTCCTGGATCAATTGGACCGAGGCCCTTGAGAGCAAGGGAGTTGTGTCATTGTAAGCTCCAGGAGGTTTGGCAATAAGTTCCCAAACAAGGAAAAACCACTTGGAAAGCATGGCAGCAGTTTCTTCCAATCAGGACAGAGGAAGACAGACCCCGAGGTTTTACAATCCGCTTCCGTAGAAGATTGACATACCATCGCCCTATGGGTTACATGTACTTTTTGCTGTACTTCTTCCAAGCTCGGTTCACCTTAATATAGTGGCTAGCTTGGAATGAATGCCAGACATTTAGGCGTAGCGCGTCCTATTGCTTGGCTTTCAAAGAGGGTCCAGATACAGCGTATTTGTGGAATCAGGTAGAATTCTTCACGCGCAGGGTGTTTGTGATATTTGTGTATTTTCCGGAGTAAACCCTCAAATGCGTACTTGTCGCGGGCACGGGACCATGAATGTGTCGTAGAGAAGTTACTAGCTACTTTGTGTGTTTTGCGTTGGCCTTTGAAGTTCCGAAGCCCTTGAATGGGAATCAAGTAGAAGCCCAAATACCCAGCTGCCACTCCATTGCAATATATTGACTGTCTGCATTCGAAGCACACACGGAACATCTGAAGGCAGTTAAACGTACCTCTTGCTGTACTTCTTCCACGCTCGGTTCAGCCTTAACATAATGGCTGGCTCGAAATGAATGCCAGACACTTAGACGTAGCGCGTCCTATTGCTTGGCTTTGTTGCTGAGTCCATACTGATCGTTTCATTCCCTGGCTGTTGGAGAAGCGGAACATGAAGCCCTAAGACCTGGGGCAGGTGCAGAGGTCATCCAAGAGACGGCACCCGTGGGATGTTGTGGACTTGGAACTGCTGCCTGCTTGCAATTTGCGTAGATCAGTGGTAGGCCGAAGCATTATTAAGTAGACTTCGCAATCCTCAGTGTTGGCTGAGGGTTTAGGGTTTGATCAATTGCATAGGGAAACGGTTCTGCTGCTAGGCGGGGCTAGAAGTTGACGACAGCCACGGCAACGGCTCGTTGATTTTGCGAGATGGATGGGCGACCCTACTGTGCTTACACCCTTTCCTGGTCGAATCCTTCTGGTCTGGATAAACACCCACTGTCCCTGGATTCATACTGTACGAAAGAAGCCAGAAGTGCTGCTTGCAAACTCCTTGCATCAAAATGAGAGCACTTGAAGCAATACTGTTCAAGCTCCTCTTGAAAGGATTGTACCACAGGATCCGGAATCCCGGCACAGAAGATGACTGCTAAGCTCTTTGGTGATCTTCTATTGGCTTAACTCCTTGATGAGTGCCTGCTGTGGCAATTTGTCAGTAGCATCCCTGGGAGGTAGGTTAATCCGGTCCTTTCCCCAGGACCCATCTTTAATAGAATTGCGCTTGCGAAGCCGGTATCACAGTGCCGCGAAAGCTTGTGAGAAAGATCACCAGAGCCCCATCATAAGGACTGTGTTCATGATGTTGGAAATCATCATTGCTATAGTCATAGTCACTGCCGATCTTCCTGATAGCATACGTATCGTGAGTGCCAGAATGAAAGAACATCTACTGCTGGACCCGCCATCTATCCTCTATACCCTGTATAGGGACCCCTTTTTAAAGGGTAGGGTCCTGGTGGACACCTGTCTGTGTCCTTGGTTTTTTAAAAATCAGTCCCCAGGCACAACCTGAACCTAGGCCGCTCTTTGGGCCCTTGATGCGGGAAGGAGGCCTCTCAGCCTGGTTTTAGGGGTGTAGCATTTAGAGTTCAGGGCTATACTGTCCAAGCAATTTCAACGTCTGCAAAGGACTTTGGGCCGCGTAGCTTTCCCTGACTCGTTGTTTTTTTTGGTGCTTAGCACCTTGAGAAGCATAAGTGTCGAAGATGCGGTTCGTAAGATAGACGGTTCACCGATGAAAGACTTGGCGTCAAAGGTTTCCAGGCTTTTCGTTTCAGGGGGCTAAGTGAGCTTCAGTATTGAAAGAAAGTTCAAACTGTGGTAGTAGCTCTTGGCAAGGGCAGGGCGTGGCACGAGTATTCTTAGGATTTGCTAGGAGTTCCTGCGTGTTCGCATCAAAAGCGTTCTTTCATGGAACATGGTCCAGACACAACATCATGGACTTGCGGGAACTTGCGTATGGTGATTCCATCCATGAACCCCAAATCAACAATAAACGTATCCGATACTCCACAGTTTCTCTCCTCTGTGGAGGGCACTAGAAAGAAAGGGTGATTGCAGAGTAATCCCGAAAGGCAATCATAAGAACAAAGTTCTCATGTGACCCGTTAAGAAGTGTCTGCAGACGTACCCGTATGCCTGGAGATGCTTGCATAGTTGTCTCATCTGGCACCACAGCGGGTGCACTCTGTCGATTTATGATTCAGCGTCTAATTGTGCACTTCGTATAAGAACGCTGGCAATGCACAGTGCTCTACCGTCTCAAGGCTTCCAGAGCGCGCTGAGCCATTACGTGCAGGAGTTGAAGGCAGCCTCCCCTCTGTTGTCATCAGTGTGGAAGTCCGTGGGCTTATGAGCAATGGCAGCAATACTATAAGGAACAACAGCGATCAAATGGCAGCGGTGCTCATGGTAGTAGTAACATTTCCGTCAACATTACGATGGCGGTTGCTACTACACCACCAGGTTTCTACGACTGCCATTGAGGCTGCTGGCCAAACGACAGCTACGATTGCTCCTGCTGCCACCGCCACCACCACAACCGCCGCCGCCAACACCGCCGCCACCACCACCACCGCCGCCGCCGCCGCCACCACCACCACCACCATCACCACCACCACCACCACCACCACCACCACCACCACCACCACCACCACGACTCTACTGCACCACTACTACGACTTCTTCTGCTTCTTCTTTTTTTTCATATTATTATTTTTCTTGTTCTTCTTATTTGTCTTATTTGTCTTTTAATTTGCGTCGTTCGCTACTGTGTCTGCTGCTGCTGCTGCTGCTGCTGCTGCTGCTGCTGCGGCTGCTGCTGCTGCTGCTGCTGCTATTGCAGCTGTTCCTTTTCTTTCTTCTTATTCTTCTTCTTGATTATTCTTATGTTTGATTTGTCGTTGTTTGGTGGCGGCCAAGTGTGGTGTTGGCGCTGCCGCCGCCGCTGCTGTTGCTGCTCAAGCTCGCAAGCAAGACTGGCAAAAAACAGATGAACATTTTGCTGAAACGGAAAAACATGTCGAGAGTCTGGCCAGTAGGGCTGCATTGAATGCCAGTGGCCTGTCAAGGCCGCTGTTACTGAGAACCAGCCGGCAGCTCTTCTGGTGGCCTCAAAAGGATTGTGGCTGGGAGCAAGAGTTAGACGGGGTTTGCGGTTTTAATGGGGATTTTGCGTTCAGAGGGGTCTGTGCTCCAGCAGAAAATTTGGAGTAATATCCCTACCTTTGTCGAATATGTTCGGCTCGGGTTCTTTTCTGGGTCCCTGGGAGTCCATCGGAACTGTGCAGGAATTCACGTTCGGAGTAATTGTAGGACGTGCCAGTCCAGCCGGTGCAAGTTGTATCTGTCAAATTCGGTGTCTAAGTACATAATTAGCACCCATCTCGTGGATAATTCTTATTAAATCGAGATGAAAAACCAGGATGTCATGTCATTTCCGCCGCGTACCCCAATGTGCTCTTATCAATGCTTTAAGTAGGCCATCATGGGCCTACCTCACTGCAATTCATTGGTTAAAAGGTCAGCTTTGACCAATCTGAACCTGAACGCCAACCAGAAGCTGTATACCTGAGGAATGTTCTGACGCACCTGGCGGAAACTGAAAGCTGGGTTGGGCCTGCAGTGCTGCTGTCGCCTATACCGAACAGCCGTGACCACATCGCCTCAACCAGCGATAGTTGGGAAGAGCCTCAGAAGAATAGCGGGAGACGCAGAAAAAAGTAGAAGGCGCGAATAATTGGTAAGAAAGCAGGAGTCTCGATTCCATCATGGATGCTAGCTGAAGCAGACGAGTGCAGAGTGTTTTTGGTTTGAGCTGTTGGGTGCAGGAGTTAGGGCTCACATATGCCGTTCATCAAGGTGTCACGACTGGTACTGGTCAGTACCTCTCACCATGCTGGCACTTTCGAGGGTTGAACACAAAAGGTCCATCAACTGCAAGGCATCAACTGTCGCTGTGACTTCCGGACGAGGTTCCCTTTCTACATGGGTCTGGACGTTTGTGGGTTACTTCTTCGGCTGGAAAAAGCAAAACGTGTCAAACCCTGGATCTCTCCATCAACTGGTATCTGCCGTCTCGCGGCGCTAGCTGCTAATGTAACGTACTGTTGATCTTATTAAACGGCAGCGGGCCAAGATCTAGATCCCCGCCCACTTCATAGTTCCAAAGCTGCAGGGCCTCCGCTCACCCCATGAGGAGCAGTGGGCCGCAAGCATGCGCATCCTACGGAGTACCTTGGCCCATGGTGAGAAAGCATCTTAGGGCTGGGTCTTGGGGAGAGAGAGGCTTGGGTAGCTGTCTCAAACTCACGGATTTTTTGTGGAGGTTGAGAATGCAAGTTGCAGCATAGAAGGATTTATTAATCTAGTATGTAGGGTGCCCAATGACAGCCCATGTGAGGGTGCTCTTTCCGGGACAAGCTTCGACTGGTTTGCGCTTGGGCTGACAGCCTGCATTTATTGAGCAGCAGTTCTTGTGTCCGATTGCTGGGCTGCAATGCTAGTACTGTAGGTGGCAAGATCAAGGCGCGTCCAGTGCGCAGAGAGAAGGATGGAGATGCAAGCGTGTCCAGCATTCAACAGGAAGGCTGCATCCCACCGTTTAGTCATCAGCGTGCCTGGCAAACTCGCTAGCTGAGGGCACAACGCAACTCCGCTCGTCTTCGGCGTGGGTAGCAGTTCTGATGAGCAAATGCTAATCCTGGACCTGATGGAGGAGCAACTGTTCTGCTATATGGCTGTTTGCTGAGGCTGTCGTGTTCACACGCTCCTGAATACCATTCATCAGTTTCATGAGTCTTCTTCTGTAACGCAGCAGATATTCCCATTCACAGCATCCTGTGTCCGAAGAGGCTGGCACACTCAGCCCAACCCGACACACCATGCTCAAGCTGCTGAAATTCTTTTTTTTCCATAGGGTTGCGGTGGCTGAGAAGGAGTTTGGGGTGCACAGTGTTGTGGAGTAGTAAATCCAGTCACAATTGGCAGAAAGTCATAGCAAGATGTTGGGCTTGCCGCCAGTGAGCTCCTTTTGCATGCCGTCAGTCATTTGCTTTGGCAAGCAGTGCTCAGCTGGTACCCACACCGCCACTATTCGATCAGTCCTAGTCTGTCTAAACTCCTTCAAGGAGTTATGTAGGGGATTCAATCTATAGGGGAGTATTCTAGGGATCACTAAGCAGGATACTAGGAACGAATGCACCGCTTAAAAAGTTGCTCCCGAGATTCGAAGGCTCATGTGCATAGATTTTTTTCACGTAGGGGCTAAGGATCAGCACGTGAAATAGCCCTTTAATCACCTTTAAGATTTCCAGAAAGCAGATGAGGCAAAAGGTCCAAGTAGTCTCGATTATGCTCCATACTGAAGGTCTATAGACTCCGGAGATGAGGCGATAGGGACAACACGCAGAAAGAAAACTGTCAATTCGCCGCCCCTGAGGAGACAGGTATCTGTGGGAGCCTGGTCCGGCGCGAGTTTGCCGCCAGCACAGGGGCATGGCCGCTTTGCTTGAGCTAGGGTTGCTGAATGATTTCATGCATCTTCCCACAGCCGTCCACACTAGGACTGATGGGGCCTCGTGGCAGGTGGACTGATGCTGTATGACCATGTGTTCTGCTCTCGTGACGTCGTTCTGTGAAGAGTTCTTGGCCTCCAAATGCTTCAGAAAGCTAACATCTGCTGTACACCAAGCTTGGAGTATGGGGAGTGCTGAGAGTCATTCGTCCTTCTGGGGGCTTGATTGGGATCATATACTTGTGGGCGTATGATTGGAGGAACTCTTCAGAAATATTCCTTCCCGGCCTCAGGAACCGAACACTAGCATCTGAATAGCCTTCATACCTGAAGCCCAACACTTGTTGGAATACATACTTGGATTCTTAGAGACTCCGTGACTCACATTTGCTGTGAGAAAGAGAAACATCATAGTCAGGAATGCCCGGCTGCAGGCAGCCCCTCAATTTGTCTAGCATGACTAGAAGATTGACTAAGCTTGACGAGCAATACATCAGGAGCTTCCAGGGCTCAACGTAGGGAATGATTATTGGCGCAGGTGTGCAAGGATTAAATTGGGTCACATATAGGAGTTTTGGTTGATGGTTTGTTTCGCAGAAAGTGTGGTTCTTTGGCATGCCTTAGCCTCCTGGACTTTGTCTCTGGCCGCAGAAGGAGGGCTCCTTATCACAAGGCCTCCAAGAAGAGAAGCATACTTCGGCACACGCCCAGATAACGGCTGCATGTCATTCGTCTTACCGTCAGTTAGCTAGGAATAAAGGAGTGGATCCTTTAGTAGTTACTGAGTAGTCCCTATATAACCCATTATAGTAGTTTCCATTTTCGTTTCCAGTCCTTCATATTCCCAGCTAAGCAAAGGTAAGTCGTGTGGGCTAGGCCCGCTGCCCAGGTTCCAAGGGTGTCCCCAGTGGGAGGTTTACATCTTTCCAGGCGGCCACGGCTGGAAAGAGGACGCGGGTCTCGGAAGAGAGCGCAAATCAGCCATGAGATGAAGCTGCATAAAAGTTTCAAGAGAACTGTGCGCTTGCACTACAGAAACTTCCAGCGTAAAACCCTTGTTAATTAGGGGTGCTGTGGCTTTTGTCTCAGTTGCCTGACCAGCTTGAGGTGAAAACGCTCATGTTCGCACGCAACACGTCATGTTGCTGCTATACGAGTCATGGTCGCCAAGCGTAAAAGCAATATCGCATAAATACTCACTGGCTCAGAGACAACTGCTGACTGCAACGGGAGACAAACACATGGCTCAGAAAGACAGAATGGACCGAGAAAGTGCTTGGTTTCGGGTTTAGGGTTCCAGAGTAGGTTAACTTTTCTGGAATCGCCACCCTCGCTTTCATCGAAGCATCAGCCACGCATTTGTTGATCAAATGACATCTCTATCTGAGAGTTGGCCAGTATGTTTTGTTGCCTTACATCACAACACGTCCTTGCAAGATGCAGCGATATTGCCAAGAGAGTTCTGACCCAAAAACTCCGCTCTGCACCATGGTTGGTTAAGCTACTGGCCGCTAGCCTGGAAGGCCAAAGGTTTGTTCTACCATGTCTCTCCTGCGCTTTTGCAGATTGTGTCTGTTGCCATTTTCCTCTTTTTTTCTGTGCTCTTCGCGCCCCTGCTTTTCCTCACGGCTGTTGATGATCTTGCCAGCAATCACAACACTGGCCAGGACCCCGCTAATTCGATGCATGTGGCCTTCCTTGCGGACCGAGCTTTTCGACTGCTGGAGGAGTCTGTGAAGCGATCTCCGCAAGACTGGCCAGAGCTGTGACAAAGAAGGAAAAAGTAATGTTAATATACTTATCACGGGAATTAGGACTGCTATGATGTTTGATATTGATATTTTTGACACTACGTGTGTTGTTTTAGAGGTTATTTTGTGGCCGGCAAATCTTCTCATGGTGGTTGACTGAGGAAACCAAATAATCGCATCTGAGAACCATCATCCTTGCTAACGCGCTCATTGGGCCGACTGGCCCGCCTGTCTAAGAAAGGTCGGTACAGCCCCACTTGCTGGCCCCAGGGCTCATATGCGGCATTGCAAGCTGAATGATAGCAGTGATGATGATGATGATGATGATGATGACGATGATGATGATGATACTGCCATGTCATGTGAGCGTCCCGTGCTTGAAGGTAGAACCCATGGGTGCTTTTTTCCATCCTGCAATCAATTGTTGTGCGCTGAGAAGGAGTTACAGGAAACGAATCACAAGGTCTCAGACACATCAAATATAAAACTTCATGACGAGGCTGCAAGATTCCCAGGCCTCTATGGCGAGCTGGTTCCGGTCTGACTATCGTTACAGCAGGGCTTAACTTGAAGCTTTATGATGTAAGTTTCTTAGCTAGACGGATTGGCTTCAAGACATGCACGCCTCCTGACCCTCCAAACACCACTCAAGACGATCCAAACCGAAGCTAGCTGAGCCAAAGGCATCAAATTAAGACAATTCAGAATTCCAGTTCGGCTTCGTAGTCAGGAGGCCGTGGATATCAGTTGAGGAGGCCAAACTTATAGGTTTGCAGCAGGAGCTGCCGTTGATAGAGTTCCTGGTCACAAGGCGTTTCTGGCTAGATATTCTGTTCATTTCATTTATGGAAAGCGGGGGGGAGAGTGGGGGAGCGGTCCTGGCCTGCTGAGGGCCACAGGCCTCCGGCGGTGGCATGTGTCCTTGATGACGACGGCTCTGCTAGCATGCGTCCAATTTAGTCTTTCTACTCAGGCCAAAGGCTTCAGGTGCTGCACGCCATCCAGCACGAGTTGCGCGTTTGCAATGCGATGCTGCTCGCTGGATCGCGGTCTGAATTCGCTTTGGAAAGGTGCGCCACCGACATTGTGGGGTTTCTGCTGTGAACGTTCCTGGCCGCAGAGCCTTCTCATTTCTTACCTGCTCAAAGCTTTGGGCATCTCTCTCGCGCGCAGGGAGAGCATCTGCACGCGGTTCAAGACCACTTTGCTTTGCGATTTGGTCTTGACTCCGTGGGAAGGGCCTGCTTTGTGTGGTGGGGCACTGGCACCAAGCTTGGCCATCCTCATGGGCCCAGTGATTCCCAGTGGGTGCTAAGGCTTTCTGTTTACGAAAAAATGTCTACTGCATCTTCCTCCAAACCAGCGATTGGATGACGACAATCTACAACAGCAAGAAATGTCAGAACAGTAGCCTTCGCTATACTGGCCATCATAGACGGCATTGCTAGCACCCTCGCACTACAAACATGGCTTGTTGCAAGTAGAGCCCTGTGGTCAGGAAATGCACCTAGCTGCGGATCCTTTTTTCTCAGCATTCGACACGAGGCCACCTGATTTGCGCGCTGTGTGTTGCTTTCCTATGGGTTGCATTCAGAAAAATGTATGTATATAGATATATAACCATGAGCGGTAGCACAAAGGTAGTCGAACATCCTCAGGATGCAAGGTTTGTTTTTGAGGTTTAGGTTTCCAATGGGTCCTCTCGCCATTCCGTACGAAGCTCAAAGCAGCAGCTGCAATACCAAAGGGCTCCAGCACCCGGAGAGCCCCACAGCAAGTGAGTGGGGCTGTTTCTGGCACAAGTTCAGCTCCCAAACGGCTTGGTGGGTCCGGTCTTAGGCTTTCTTAAGTCAGAGAGTCCTGGATTTTTGAGGCAACTGTAGGTCCCCAAGGGGCGGGCCACAAAAATCCCTGGAAGCTTGAATTTCCAAATAAGCACAGTCACAGAGGTCAGCGTCTTTCGCCAATTTCCTAGAGACCATCGATCTTGGGCCTCCAGAACCAGGAAGAAGCACGAATGCTCCGGCCTCATTGATCTCAACCGGGCTAAGATTAGCTTGTCTTAAAGCCTTCCATCCTACAGCTCCTGCATGCCCCAACATCAACGACTTCCCGCAAAGAACATGGATTATCATTGGCAAGCGGGCCTCATCCGTGGTTCATGGTGCATTTGAGCTATAACGGAAGGACTTGATTGGTTCCGCGTGTAGGAATGGCTAGGAGTTTCATTCTGGAATTCGGAAAGCTTGCCTGCAGGCTCGGGAAGTTCCAACTGTTGATATGAATCTTTTTCCTACCCATAAGTTGCGCCAGCGTGCCTAACACAAGTCCCATGATAATCTGCAGCATTGCCGTTGGTACCCTTCCCATCATCAGCATCATAGTCGTACCGCGATCACCGCACTGGATCCATGACCATTATGTGCATTGCGTATGTTGCAAAACTAGTATAATAGCAGGTCAGGGCTGCCGGCTACCATGGTGATGTGAATGCTATATGGCATGGCAGGATTCCAGGTTGTTGGAGAGAAAGTTCTTTGCAGTGGCCAGCTGGCCAAAACCAATCTTAAGCTCTGTGTGCTAAGATTGAGAGTTATCTCGTCAACCCACATCTTGACCGCATGTTGAGATGATTGGGGACGATTAACTACGTTAAGAGCCACGAGCACGGCATTTGCTTCGTGCTACGTAGAACTCATGGCGGCTGTGCAGTTGGCGACGCTGGAATTGTAAACGGCAGTACAGCACAACCTCTATGCTTGAACACTCCAATGTAGGCTGTGCTGTACAGGAGCACAAGTGGTCCAGGCACCTTATTGTTTTTGTGGGCCAAGAAAGTGGGCCCCTATGTGGACGAACCCTGGAAGATTCATGAAATGGGGGGCCAGCCTTTCAATTTTCAGCAGCAGTAGCAGCAGCAGCCGTCGTTGTCGTCGTCGTTATCATCGTCGTCTTCGTCTTATGACTGTTACAGTTATCCTGGTCATTATCATCATTAGTTGGGTACTGCCCCCACTCATGAAAAGTTGTAACTATTTATCAGATACTCATATCTATATATATATATATAAAGTCCGTCAAATGACCCCCCATTATGGACTGTTAATGGGCGGGGGCAGGACCCAAATTATGATAATAGGGTGTGGGGGGGGACAGCCTGAGGCAAATCTTGTCGCCGCATTACAAAGACTACTTGCTGTCCAAGAAATGGTGCAGGAGCCCTGAGTTTTAGGGTTTAGCTTACTGGGGTCCCTATGATAAGTAAGGATGGGGTCATATATAGGGATTACATACGGATCTGTAGGGGTTATATAGGGATTTTGTTGGGGTTCTGTAGGGTTATGCAAGGGGTTTTACAGGATTTATATAGGATTTAGGAAGATTACCCCAATAGTGTTCGCATCGAGACTAACATGTAAGCTGTGCTTATATCGGGGTGTATTAGGATGAACGGCTGCTTCAAGTCTCTTACAGACCTCTCCTTCTGCACTTCAATCGAGTTTAGCACAAATTTGTCTTGCCATTCAGTGGAGCATGTGATTTTATGCAAGGTAGGACATACAAGCAGAGCGAATGTAATAGTGTACGACGTTGCGCGTAGCCTTGCTCTGCCCTGCAGCAGGCTATGTGACGTTGTTGCAGTACTAAGCCAGAGGTAAGGTGTATTTATGGGGTAGGCTATGAACTACGTTTTAGGTACAATGCGTGCACCTAGACACTTGGCGGTGAAATGTTGGGGTGGAAATGTCAACAGCAATCAGGGCGTTGTAATCTTGCACTGCTCTTGGGTAACCGCGCATGTAGGCAGCTCCCAAAATTAGGGTCCCATCTTGGTTCCCCCAAATATTAGGTGCCGTCATATAATCTATAACCGAAAGGGGCCCATGATTTTGAGAACAACCCATGTAGGCCCTTCCTGAGAAGAGCTGCATGACCATGTGTGTGAAGTGTCATGCCAGACCAGTTTCAGAAGTTTAGGGTTTAGGGTGGCGAGCGCCAGTGAGGGCATCGTGAAGGGAGAAAGTACTTGGTCAGTAGCTCACAATATAGCCTTCTGCGTTGGGAGGCATATACATGTAGTTGTATATTATACGGCACACGAACTTAGCAGCTGGGTTTTGCCTATGACGAAAAATTTGCTGCTGTGGTGCATGAGTAGACTACTTATGCCCTGCAGCGCCAAATACTACTAGTAGAATTGAAGGCATGTCTTGAGGTTGGAGATGTGATTTACAGAGAGCAGAGCAAGTTTTCTCATCAAGCTGGATGCCAAGAAGAGCAGTATGCCATGTTCCGGTGGCAGCCCAAAAGTCCCTACGGACGCACGCTCGCAGCCCCTGAGTCACTCTGGACCCCTACTGTGCACTGCAAGTACTTACAACTTGAATTGCATGGGCTTGCGATGGAAGATGCAGAGGAGAAAGTCAACATCAAAGATCAGGAATGTGCAGAAGTGGCTGCCTCAGCTTTCCATTTCTTGTACGTGGAGCTATTGTTGATGGAGGGAATCTTGCACCACCTAGAGCCTCTAATCTATTTTAATTTCTAGCACTTTTTGGACTCAAGCTGGTGTAGGATTTCATCCATCAACAATATGTCAGCAAGGGGGCCGTACGAATCAGGGTGAGTAGTCTGCGAGTGGGTCGCGAACGTGATGCCCATGCCACAACCCTGTACCTTTGATGTGAGGAAGTGGAGACATTCCAGGAATTCATCAATGAACTTAAAGAGTTCGCGCGTGTGAACGAGGACGTCGCAATGCTTCTTTCTACCTCTAGCAGGCTTCACAGTTTGGTTTGTGCTTCCAGGAGGGTTGGTTAATGAACCCCCTCATAGTTTTCAGAATACACTGCAGACTCAGCAACACCGTATCACTTTTGCAGAACATGCTTGATGCAGTCTTATTGCCGTACTCTTGGCACAGCATGAGCTTCGATCACCAAAAGATTTAGCATTTCCAAAGCCTTGATGGTTTCTACTTTTGGTGTGAGAGTTCAGGGCTAGGTGTACCTTGTTAGTGTATGGCCAGTCCTGGCTTACAGTCGCTGTTGCCATGGTTCCCCATGCAACAAGAACAGGGATTCCACAAAAAGGTTCCAAGTTTGTGGGTCGTATTCTGCCAGGCCAGCTTTTCCATTGGTGCATGTATGTTTGGAGCGTGCATTTGGGGAGTGGGGAGACAGAAGATATGCATCCGACCTCTATAAGTTTCATTCCAGATTGTCTGGAACAGGTTCATGATTGGGCTCATGTGGCCGACTCAATAAGAGGCTATGGGGCCCAGTGAAAGTCTGCGCCGAATTTATTAAAACTGCGGTGCAGCAAGGGTGAGATGTGGGTATTCTAGGTTAGGGATGCCAGGATGCCCCTTAGGCATTCTCTGGTGATTCTTTTGACCAACTCTGACGTCAGCAAGGATTGTGAATGCCCATTCGGCATTAGCTTGGGGTGCTGCAAGAGGGGGGGGGCAAGCCGGATCTGCCAGCTACCAAGAAGCAGGCTCG
The DNA here is from genome assembly GCA_905231905.1 of Symbiodinium pilosum. Taxonomy (NCBI): domain Eukaryota; class Dinophyceae; order Suessiales; family Symbiodiniaceae; genus Symbiodinium; species Symbiodinium pilosum. Next base: position 438,700 of record CAJNIZ010043859.1, read on the forward strand.
GAGATCCATGCATGGCTCTATCAGGTAATTAGGGTTCTTGGGGGCCGCAATGTACACCCCAATAAGTAGTCGCAGTAGCAGTGGCAGTAGCATTAGCAGTAGTACTCGTCAACGTCGGGGTATAGCACCTACAGTGGGTACTTTGGCGATAGTAGAAGGTAGTTGGAGGGTTTAGGTCTAGAGGACTCTATGGAAATATTATGGAGATTCCAAGCTCGTCTCGAGCAGCAGTAAGATGATTGCCTTCGACTTTACTGTTGCGGATTACGGGGTCTGCCCTAACTTCTTGTAAGCGCCTTCTTGCTATACAGCAGCAAATCCTGTTCCCTATGCCCCATGCATTTCCAAATCATGCTCAACATCATGCACTATCCCTACGTTAAACTTAAACAACTTCATAAGCCCAGCCCCCGGTTTCATGCTTCATGTTCCATGGTTTCCACTTGACTTTCCATTATGCCTGAACCCAGTTTTTGTCAACGAAACCTTTCATCCCTGTAGCCTGTTCAAAGGTGCCTAGGACAAGGTTTCCATTCAACTTTGTATGGTCTTTCCCATTTGATTCTCCATTCAAGAAACCCTGAAGCCTCAAAATTATGTTCAATCTGCTCTTCCATTAACCCTACATTCCCCCCTATACACCCCAATCCCTACCCCTATAACCCCCCTATAACCCCCATAAATCCCCGTATAACCCCTGTATCCCCCCCCATATCCCCCCCTGGCTATATCCGGTGTTTTTGCCCTGCCTTGCATGTTTGAGGACAAAATCCGGCAGCCTGAAGCCTAGGGATGCCTTGTACTCAAGGGCTCCTAGGTAATTCCTTTAAGGGGATGTAGGGGATATGTATATATGTATGGTTTAAATTGAGTTACCATAATAATGGGTCCATACGGTTTAGGGGTTTAGGGTGTAGTACCCGAGGGCTCCTACCTGGACCCCTGGAGTGTGTAAAGTAATGGCCCTTCTGGCTGTTATTATGGGTTTAGGGCTATTATGTTGCATACTTTTGGGGTTTAGATGTGTATTTCCTAAAAGGGGATGTAGGGGACGGAGGGGATATATAGGGTTAAAGGTTTGGGGTTTAGGGCTTACATGTATACATAGGGGGATATAGGGACATATATAGGTATAGAGATATGGATAGGGATTTAGGCTTCCAAGGGTATAGGGCCTAAGGCTCCTACATAGTTTGCTTTGGACTTGCTATGCTTTTCTGTTTTGGGAGAATAGTCTGATTACCACCTTCCCAAGCGGCACTACCAAATTTAGGAGGTACCTGGCGCAACTAATGTATCCGTACTGAAGGGTATTGCACCCAGCTTGCTGCCATCTTGACCTTTTGAAGCGTTTGGGATACTCTAGGTAGACTCTGCTTACAAAAATGGATTCCATATCCTTGTAAGTAAGGCCAGGAGATAGTCCATTGATGCTGAAGGTTTCTTCGGAAAGTGGTGCCAAGAACCCGCACTGTTGGGTTCAGTTTTTGTTGCGGGCAATATGTGAGGACACACCCTTCGAATCCATCTTGATATTTGTATTTGTATTAGTTCGCTTGACCTGTCTCAGGATCTCATCAGACTACATGGCACCAATCTGAAAACCGAAACTGTCAGGTCCAACCTGCTCGTCAACAACCTGCTCGTCAACATTCTGAACTGTAATGTCCGTTGTGTGCCTTCCATGATGGCTTTTCTCCGAAATCAGCAGGCCTAGGAATCCGAATCCCGTACCCCATGCCCTCACCCGAAGCCAGAAATATTCAACCGAAACAAACACAATCCATGATGTTGAAAACGCTTACAGATAAACCTGCATTCAACCTGACCGAAACTAACTGTGGATATTGCACTCCTCCCCTTGCCTATTTCCTGCTTGAGGCCCAAGGGCCCCACAGCGTGGAGAAGGGGCTCGCAAGAAGACGATCCTGAGGCCCATGCCGATATAGGGAGGAATATACGGGGGAATAAGGTGGGGATATAGGGCGGGATACGGACGGGTATATACGGGGGGATACAAGGGGGAATTGTATAGGGACTGGGAAGTAGCTAAATGGTCAGCAACTGTGGTTCTAAGAGGTTATATTGGCTTGTAATCAGAAGTACGAAGCATTAATTGAATTCCCAGGCCACCTATAGGCCCCCTTAAGTACATACAATATGGGGTATATGGGGATATTATAATATTCCCAAAGACATATTTTATCTACTTAAGGGGGACTATAAGTGGACCTCAGCAGTTACTTGGATTTGGGGGTTGTCTGGATCTGAGGAGCCATACCACACAGTGCTGCGTAATTATACTGCGGGGGTATAAGACACCTTATTTTGCACGAATACAATAGAAGATTACATTACATCTCAACATGGGAGATGCCCTAAAGCCACAAACAACGAGGAGACACTAAGATAGGGAAGTGCGCACAAATTGGATCTGAGCCCCTAGAGATGGTGCTGCATGGTTTAGGGTTTCCTGCAGTCCCAGGAACAAATAGATTGAACCCAATACTGTTCCTACCTACCTGGTTTCTATGAGGGTCTCTAACCTAAAAAAGTGAATGCTCCAAGCAATCATCTTGCCGCTTCCCTTCCTTGAAAGCCTGAACACGCTCCTTTTCACTTCAAGCCCTAAGTCCCGAAGTTGTGTAAAGGTAGCTCAAGAGTCAGATGGTTCCTGAGCAATACTTCTAGGCTGGCCGATAGGTAGGCTGATGGTACCAAGTTGCTTTGCTGAACCACAACGCTCGCAAGGGGTTGACGGGCTTAGGATCTACTGTAGCGCAACGCTTGGTAAGCCAGCGAGGAAAATGCGCCCTGGGAGCCTGCCTAGACTGTCTCATGGGGTAATACCAGGGTTATATTAGGGTTACACTTTATCCCTGTTATACAGGGGTTATATTAGGGTTTAGGGTTTAGGGTGTTAGATTATGATCATGGTGCCAGAACCCCACAAAAGACCACAATTTGCAGCAGAAGTCACTGGCATCCTTATGAACATGTCCATTGCAGTTCTGCCAGCAATCCCCATATGAACCCCTAGAACAAGTCCCCAAGTGGAAATTTCAAAACGCGTCGAATCGGGATAGTCTGATCTTGACATGAACTCCTGTAATCCAAGTAGCGTGTCCTGCAATCTTCACTTGAGAATGACAAAGGGATACATGTCCGACTTATATGGCTACTTATACTATTCTTTTGGTCATGAAAGTTTGAGTCAGTTTCAGTCTGTTCCCAGAACCCAAGCTCTAAGTACTTTTGCCTGGACAGGCGGCCAAAGATGAGACTCAAACTGCTGCTACCTCTCAGGAGGGGGGGGGGGCGAGGGAATTCTTTGTGGTTGGGGCTGTATCGAAGTTTTGTGCCCCTTTTGGAAACAACCATGTCATAAAAGGACTCAGAGGTTTCTGCGGGGATGGCTGGAAAGATGTAATGAAGCCTCAAGGGAGTAAGCCATGGCATTGACGCTAAGGTAGAAACCTGATAGCTGGTTCCCGCCTAATTCTGCTTATGAGGTGTCATGGCTTCAAAGTTGTGGTCCAAAACTGCCTTGGTTTTCATGCAAATGTAAGGAGGACCCTTTAGGGTATGCATCTGGAGAGGGAAGGGCAGATAGAGAAAAAGGCACGCGTCTTGGGAGCTCACTGCAGAACCGTGCACTGCGTGTTGCCGTGCTTATCATATGAAATCTTTGAGTCAAGAGAGGAGCATGGATTGGTAGTTGGGGTACGGGAACACGTTGGGGGTAAAGGGGAATGAACAAGCCGACTTGAAGGCATCACGGAAGTGACCGAACGATTCGTCACATCTGATCGCCTGCTGCTATGTAGAGGCTTTCACTAGGGGACTTTGCCACGTGGGAGCAAACCAAGAAGCTGTTTCTCTCTCCGAGGGGTGGAAGCTTGGGAAGGTACTGAACTCATCTGTGGGGTGCTAACTATACGGAGGGCTCATAACCACAGCTTCAACAAGATTCCATGACCGCTTTAATTTCTCCGACAGGGTTTGAGGCGCGGGGGACGAAAGTCTGACTTTCATTCCAGAGAAGTTGTCAGCGTGGGGTAGCAGGGGTACATGACATGGGAAGCAAGAAGAACAAGAAAGTAAGGTAGGGGTGCATGGGAAGGGCACTGGGAACGAGGGGTGAGATCAGACGTAGTCAATCCTTCCTCGCCTCTGGTGGTATGTCCACAGCTTCTGGGCCGTGTGCTACAGTGCTACAGGGTCCCCTGGCGCAGAACCTCGGACTGCGTGCAGCACATAGACGAATTTGAAGAATAAGAAGAAGAAGAAGAAGGAAAGGGGAGCGGGGGGACAGAGAGAGAGAGAGAGAGAGAAAGGCCACACTTCGCCAAGCTGTTTTGTCGTTTTTGAATGCTTTCGAACCCGCAATGCCCCGGTCCCTTTCACAGGAAGGGGGCACAGCAGACAAGAACAAAGGGCACAAGGGAGAGAGGGAGAGGGAGCGGCAGTGAGGGTGGGAGGGAGCCAATAGCATGAACGATGTCGTCTGGCCTCTCTGAATTTATTTGGTTGGAAGCTCAGGACCCCAGAAATCTCTGCAAAGACGCAGCATAATCAACATTATAATATGAGGACCCGAGTAGCCAACATGGTCTTGAGCAACCTCAGGTTTGCATCTTGACACACTCCAAAAATGTTCCCGGGAAGCCGACAATGGCGTGCCCCCTCGAAAGGAGCCGTCAGTTGGGAGGAACACCGACAGTGACTCTGACGAGGAACTTTCGTCAGGGATCTGAAGATTGGAGTTTCGCGTTTGCTGGGTTTGAGTGGTTGGTTGGCTTGCAGGAAGTGCAAGTTAAGATCAGCGATGACTATGACAAGTTCAGAGAGAGACTTGCTATGAAGGCCTTATGGGAAACCTGCTCACAGCCTTCAAGAGATTTGCAAATCCTAAATACTAAACCAAGACTTCTGAGAAAGTCAGCTGTTGCACAATAGTGGCAGTTCTAGCAACAAGTCTTTTGCTGCTTTGCCAGATGCGGAAATTCAGGGCTTAAGGTTTTAGATGCGGCTTTGAGCTTGACTGGTTCAGGGCTGCTCTGCCCGGATGGGTTTAGGGTTTGGGGTTTGGGGTTTGGGTAGGGTTTGGGGTTTGGGTAGGGTTTAGGGTTTGGGGTTTAGGATTTAGGTGTTGGGGTTTCAGGTTTTGGGTCTGGGGTTCGGGGTTTAGGGCTTAAGGTTGGGGATCCTGGGGGTTGATAGTAGGATTTGTTTTGGACTGGTTGATTGGTCTCACCCACGAAAGCCTCCCTGGCGTGAACGTGCTGACCGCGCGGTCTCCACTTCCGTAGGGGTCCAAGTACTTAATATTCATATACTTACCCAAAACCTTTACTAGAATTATTGTTGCCCAAAACCCTGGTACAAAATTAATTGATTTGCCCTAAACCCTATAAACCCTGATCCCTCAAACACCTTAACCCTTAACCCTACACCCCTAAACCTTCTGGGGGTTTGCCAGTGCAGCCATGGCTCCGCTTTGTCCTCAATGGGTCTAAGGTCCCGCTCCGGAGCTCCTAGCTAAGCCCTGAAGCGCAAAGGGTCCATGTGAGCTGTAGTCTCAACTCCTTAAAGGGGGTTATATAGGGGAATGTATAGGGGAGTATTGTAGGGGTTATTAAGGGGCATACTTGGAGTTCGGACAGTAGCTCATGTAGCCATAAGTAATATATACTCAAGGAACAAACAAGTTCCCGCATAGGTACTTGAGAGCCCAAGTATATATTATATAACTACATGGAAATCTTGGGAAGTGCTACCTCAATGCATTCTTTGTAGTCCTAGGCATTCCGCGGCCAAAATATAGCAGCAAACGAAGGGCCGAGTTTCTAGCGCGGTTCCTTCCCGACCACTCTATAGCAGTTTCCATTTTCTTTTCCATTATTCCTAATGACCCCTATAAAACCCTTTATACCCCTATATATAACCTCTATGTAGCCCATTATTAGTTTCCATTTTCTTTAGCATAATCCAAGCTAGCCTCCCAGTCCCTGATTTCAGGGACATGCAGGTCTCGCTGTGAGGTTGATATTCCAGGACGCTCCTTGTACCGTTTCAAAGAGGGTATATGGTTCCTGTTTAGGGTATATAGCCCTGTAAGTAGGGGTATATGGTCCCTATTCAAGATATATAGCCCTCGAAATAAGGGTATATGATTCCTATCTAGGGCTGATAGCCCTTTAAGTAGGGGTATATGGTCCTTACTCAAGGTAGAAAGCCCTTTAAATCGGGATAGATGATTCCTGTTAATGGTATATCAAGGGTAGATTCAGGGTCTAGGTTGTACGAAATTGCAACTCTCATCTAGACCCGAACCCAGCGTTGACGGGATGACCATCCAACAGATGCAGGATCTCTCTTTTGAGGTAGAGCCGTGCACTCAGACTGCTGGCTGCGGAGCAGAATTCAGCACAGCCTGTTGAAAACAGTTATGATGTCAGTAGGAAACCCTGGATGGCAACAATGTCCCGAATCGGGACCCCGAGTTGCTCCAAAAAACAGAGAACACGTAAAGGCGGTCGGTAAAAGGGGAGTTGTCGAGAGATTGTTGGTGGGTTTGTATCTTCTCAAGCCTTAATCCATATGTACGCCTAGATAGCCCCATATAACCCCATGTCCACTTAACATGAAACCCCAACAGGGCGCTGTGGCCGTTAAGTACTCACACAACTCTTCGTGAAGTCGTGAAGGGCTACCATGCAGCTATTACTGGGTTTCACTTGAGGCGTAACGGAGCACTTAACCCCTAAACTTCGAACTGCCAAACCCAGAACCCTAAACCCCAAACCCAAATCCTAAACCCCGAATCCAAAACTCTGAAGCCTGAACCCTAAACTCTGGCTCAAGGCTCAAGATCAAGCTCCAAGCGATAACAAAGCCCCCTGTCCTGTGTCTGTTGCACTGGGCCATACTGCTGTTCTACCTCTGTGATTTACTACGTGTCATCGGGCTGAGCGCTGTCGCCTACCGGTACGTAAAGGGTGGTTCTGGAGGTGATCAGGTGCTGCACTGCTGGCCTTTGCCCCTTCCTTTGCCGTTACCGGTGTCAGGATTCTGCCCTTTGACTAGGCTGGGCGAGGGTTGTGCACAGGTGCCTGACTGCGACTTGGCAGGGTAAAGAACCTCTTCTGCTCGACTGCCCTTTGTCCCGCCCACTGAGCCTTACGGTGTTGCGCTGCGCGACTACTTCAAAGCTGGGTGAGGGAGATCTGCTTCTACCTGACTGTGTCTTGGCAAGGAAGGGATCCAGACGCACTCTGAACGAAATGGCCTCTCCGCGAAGGGCTAATCAAATTGGGGTGACTGGCATTTCTGATGATGACGTCCCGGATGTTGAGGTTGTGAAGAAACCTAAGAGGTCAGAGGGACCGGTTATGTTGGATATGGACACCTTGAGGGGGCTGCTGCAGGAACAGTCTCAAGGGTTGCTCAGCTCTCACCAAAGACAACTGGACCAAGCGGTATCCCGTATGGAAAAGAGACAAGAGGACATGTTCAGAACGATGACGGGAAGGCTAGATGAGGCGGCCACCAAAATGGAGCATATGCAATCGGTTATGGAATCCTTGAGTAAGCGGGTGACTGTGTTGGAGAATGCCAAGGATTGCTCGACGAAGGCGCCGTCGGAGACGAGCACTCGGATGACATTGGTTTTCGGGGGGTGGCCACGAGAGACCCGGCGCCAGGTCATACTGCAGGATCTTCAAAGAGCTTTGAAGGAAACCCAGACAGTGACCATGTTGGATGATGATCCCTTTACGACGGGACCGCGTAGATCCATTGCGTTGGCTAACTGCTGGCCTCGTAGTGGAGAAGAAATGGCCCATGTCAAGCGCAGAATGCATAATGTCATCTCTGCCTTCATCCGTGCTGAGCCCAAGACGTCATCGGGGGAGAGGATATGGACTTCCTTTTCGAAGACCCAGCAGGAAAGAAAAAGGGGTGCTCATGCGACCTGGATTAAGAAAATCCTCAAGGCGCTGAATGTGGATGAGGCTCACTCGGCGGTCGATGTTGAGCGCTCGACAGGCTCATCGTGGTTGGGGAGCACAAAAGTGTCTGGCATTGGCAAGGTGGAAAAAGACAACCTGTTTGTGCAGGAAAGGACGGAGAGGACCACTGGTTGCACGTGGGTGGCATCGCCAGGGAGCTGGGAATGGCTGCATCTGATATCGAGAAGGCCATTCGAGCGACGCAACGCTGACGATTGGATGCCTTAGGAGTTGAGTGGCCAGTGCTGCTTGGAAGCTGGAATTTGGGTGGGGTGGCCATTGATGAACTGCCAAAAGGCATTCAGGAAGCCGCTGGCCCGAATGGAGGCTCCGGTGAGCACCTTCTTGATGGACTGTTTGCACTGCAGGAGTTGCCTAGGGGGCCGACCGGTTGGAAAGCAGACAGTCTACATGGTTGGGAAATTTTGTCGCATCGGTTTGATGAACAGTGGCGAGGGACAGGGATCATGTACAATCCGAAAGTGTGGACGGTCATGAGGCGCAGGCATTTCGAGAGAGGGATGTGGGTCAGGGTGAGACATGTCATGACGAAAGCAGAGATGTGGATTGGGAGTATACGTTGTACCCAGAGATGCACACAAGTCACACATGCGCAGGAAATCCGTCAGGCATTGCATGCGCTACAACCTACGTCTTTGCCAACTGTGTTGATGGGTGATGTGAATGCCTGTGTTGGATGGGGGAGTGACGCGAAAGAGCTTTTTCCCTTTGGGAAGGATGGAAAGAGTTTGCGAATGATGGACCTGCTGAAATCTAGAAGCCTCTGTGCGCATCCGCCGAGAGAGAACCAAAGACACTTGCCTACGTCGAGACCTAGAAAGCCAGGGATCCAGGGGAACGTTATTGATGTTATCGCCAGTGCAAGGGTGGAGATGTCACCCATGGTTATCGCCAGAGACAGCTGTGATATTTTGGGCACGGATCAATTACCTCTCTGGTCACACTGCGTTATCAAAAGGGGCATAAGAAACGCTATGACACCAGGCCGAGGGTTATGGTGCAACCGCTTCCTCACATGGAGGCGATCAATGAAGAAACGCTGGTCAAAGTTGCTGCTCAGTGCACAAGGGAACCCCCAGGGAAGTGCTATAAAGACCCGCTGGAAGTCAAAGGGATGTTTCAGAGGGCTAGGGCAAAGAAGTTGGCCAGTCACTGGAAGGAAGCGATGCAAGCAAGACAGCAAGCGAGATATAAGTGGGAGCAGGAAAGGCTTGACAATGCAGCGTCAGGGGATTGGAAGTCCTTTCGAAGGGTCCGGAGAAGGCAAGACAGATGGGAGGCAGGGTTTGCTGAGGCTACACAAGGCCCCATGAGACCATCCATGAGCACTTGGAGAAGGCCTACGCAGGAGAGGATATGCCGTGTTGGGTTGATGGGGAGGAAGAGGAGATCCTGGACTTCACGATGCAGGAGCTGCAGGACGCTGCAGTCAAAGGTGCTGCTGGAAAGGCGGTAGGGGTTGATGGGGTGAGTCACGAGCTTTTGCAGGCGATTTGCATGGATGAGGGGGCAGCTGGACAACTGTTGCAGTGGTACAATACAATCCTGCAAACAGGGGTACAACTGGATAGTTGGTGTGAAATCGTGATGGTGGTGCTCCCGAAGATTAAGTTCCCTGTTGAAGCCAAGCATGTCAGGCCGATCAGTTTGAGTTCAGCAACCTGCAAACTCTTCTCGAGAATGCTGCTTGAAAGGTGCAAATGCAGGCTTGGGGATCCTGGTGGGAGGCAATGCTCCGGTCAGGGACGTCAACCGGCAGATTACATTTACACGGTTCACAAACTAATGCATCTGGAGAGGGAGTGGCGTATGGGATTGAGGTGGATCAAGTTGGATGTCAGTAAGGCCTTCGACCGTGTGTCCAGGAGCAGATTAATGAGCATGATTGAGGAGAAGGTTGGACACAACCGTCTTAGCAAGGCATGATATGAGTTACTCAAACCCACGAGATCCCACCTCCAAACGTGCTGGGGCAACACAACCTTCGACATGAGGACGGGCATTCGCCAGGGCGCGGTAGAGTCGCCGCTGCTCGTTGGGCAGTTGGCAGAGCTCTGCGTACAAACTACGGCGGAGAAGTATGGGTGGGCGTCTACGTGCCCGGGGGCGGATGGGCTCCCTGTTAGGGATGTGCTCTTCATGGACGACGCAGTTGCATGGGATGTCAAGGCACAGGATCTGGCTACGAGAGTAGAGCAGTTGGCAAGGGAGCTAGCAACGTGGTGGCTGGAACTCAATTTGGGAAAGTGCCAGTATTACTGCAGCCCTTTTGCTGAAGGACACCGGGAGCTTGAAGTTATGGGGCATAGGCTGCAATCGGATGACCATTTGGATGTTATGGGGCTCTGCGTGGGAGTGCGCAAAACAGCATGTGAGACGCTTGCACCGTTAATCAGCAAGGCGCAGGATGGATTCTGGTCGATCAAGCATATTGTGTGCAGAAAGCAAAACCTCAGGAAACGGCTGCAGATCCTGGATGTTGTAGTTGGTGGGTGCTTGTTGTGGTGCATTGGTGCTATTTTGCCGGATGGACATGCGATGGGACTCATAAATTCCTTGCAGTTGCAGTTTGCAGTTTGGATGAACAACAGAGGCAGGAAACCAGGCGAGGAGTGGTTATCGCATCATATCCGAGTGAGACGAGAGATGAGGGCATTGTTACACAGGTTCCAAGTGCAGAGATGGAGCACGAGGTGGTTGCAGAAAGTATGGCGGTATTCGGGCACAGAGCTAGAGGGGAGCAGAACCAGGTGAAGGTAGCGAGTGTGTGCATTGATGAGTGGCGGCCGCTTCGTTGGTGGCTGAATGAGCAGAACAGGCCACAAGGCATACGTCACAAAGGCAGGTTTTTTTGCGCTTTTGATGCCCCTTGAGAGAGCACTTGACCAGGCGGCGGGTGGTGAATGGAGGAGTGTGGCGCAAAACCGCATGGTGTGGAGAGAGAGAGAGAGAGAGAGAAGACCTTCCTACAGAACATGGATGTGGCATGGACGAGTGGCAGACAGGACAGTATTGGGTGGCAGTAAACTGTGAAGCATTGGACATTGGTGAAGCTATGTGTGGTTCTGCTGCATTTGGCTGAGAATGTCTGGTGTGGGACGGTAATAGTGCCCAGCTTGACCTACTGTGCAATGATGCGCGCTGTATGGCATTTGCTGTGCAGCCTTTCCGTGTGGCGTGGACTTTTGATGTCGCCTTCCTTGGAGGACGCGTGGCAGCCGGGGCTGCTGGAAGAAGATGCGAGGCAACCAGGGCTACTTGAAGAGGACCGCCTTGACGTGTTCATCGATGAGTTGGTTGAGAGGGTGCGAGAACTGCGTGCCAGAGACATGCGCGTGGCGCGCGACCTGGTGTGGGTGGTTGGGACCCACATTCGTCGTGGCCTTACTAGCAGGTTGCCAAGCCTGAGACGGGCGAGCGAAAGGATGAGGCCTGTGCAGGAAGCTTGGTTTGCAGCGATGAGGCAGCTGCAAAACGTGCGCACCAATGCCAATGGAGAGTGGGCTTGGAATTGGTGGTCGAGACTGAGGGTGGCCTGCCGAGCTGCGTCGAGAAGGTACAAGAGAAGGAGACTCATGAACCAACTTGCCCTGAGGCTCCAAAAGGTGTAAAA